>ARYC01002694.1:0-34556 GCA_000711775.1 Oxytricha trifallax
TTTGAAAAGACTAAGGATTTTAAGTAGTACGTGAGAAAGTATTTAAATAACAATAAACCCAAGTAAGTGAAGCACAGCCACGAAAGTAAATCTTTTATTTCAGAGCCTCCTGAACTATCTGCAATCGACGAAGAGGTGAAGGTGAGTGACTTCACTACGAGCGTAAGCTTTGCAAGCGATTAGAAACATGATAAAGAACCCTTACCTCAACTCTTTATTAACTACGGCGCGATCATCGGCCACGAGGTGTTAATTAAACACTTAGAAAATTTCAAAAATTCTAAATATTATGAAAGGTCTTGCATCTTGCAAGAAATAGTGACTCGTAACACTCAGTCACTTTCATCATTCTTGAACAATTTCGAGAACGTCAACGATCAATAAATACTCTAGGACCTGTTCTCCCTGCTGGTGGATTTAATTCTCAGAAATAGTAATATAGATCAAGATTCCAAGCCTCGTATCTTTTTAGCCGCTTTGGGTTATTATATGGGAGAAAAAGTCGAAGTTGAAGACTCACTATTGGAATCAATATTATTATTAGTTCGCTCGCCTAATGCAAGGCAGGCACTAGGCCTGGCAAATTACGTATTCTTCAACACAGCTTCAGCCTTCACTAAACTGCTTGCTCAAGTGAAAAAACTGGATGATTCAAATCCTTATGTAATACAATTTATGAGTGATACCTGGTAGTTATACTCAATTGACCCTCAAGTTAGAAGGTTAATACCTTCTTCATTCTTTATATTGAATGTGCCTTTCATTACTTTACTCAAACAAGACTGCGGCTTGCACTTAATCAGAGATATTCCAGTTGCATATACAGAGCACTTCGTGAGAATTTGTGCTTTAAGTTGCAGTCCAACTGTTGACTCTTTAAAAGAGTACATCTCATTAACCAGGTCTACATTCTTACACAAGTAAGAGGTTATAGATTAAAACACCATGGTTTACTTTATGAAAGGCCTCGCATCAAGACTATAGAATAGAGACGTGCAATGGGTTGGTAAGATGAGCAAATTAAGAGGCTTCAACAGTAATTAATATAAGCTTAGGTCGAAAAGAATGTAAGTCTTACAAGCAACATTATTGAAAACTGCCTTTATGGTGACTGTTCTGAAATTCAACGAATTTTGCAGCTACCCCGCAATATGGAAGCCTTCTCTGATAAAATTGTTGCAGAACTACTTTAACTCTTTGAGAATGTTAACATTATGCACTAATTAGCAAGAACTTTCAATTAAAAGCCTCCAAATGAAAGGTTGAGTGTGAGTGAAGATTTAGAAAAACTGCAGCAAAATCTTGGATTTAAGTTGTATAGTTCACAAGTTTTGTGCATTAACTACATTTGCGATAACTTACAGTCAAGCCATTTAATTCATTTTGGTATTGGAAATGGCAAGACCTTAATTTCTATTGCGTTAGCCATTCTTATAGCTCTAAAAACCAAGCTATCTGTAATCATAATTGGTAAGAATGAGCACTTGGTATTGAGGGATTTCAAGAAATTCTAAAAGTTAATTAGTGCAATGGCTCTTAATTCAAACTTTAATTTCATTGCAAGAAGCGCAGGTATTTATTTCTTTACTCAGCCACAACTGAAGAAATAAACGAAGAACCCTAAATTCATGAGTGTGTGGCACGAGAGTATCGTGCTGGTTGATGAGTACGATTGGATTTTATTAGATGGTTCCAGTGAAAACATTGTAAACTAGCTCAATCTCTTCAAGCAAGCAAAAAGTATTGTTGGTTTTTCAGGCAGCCATCTTTCTCAAACCGAATAACATTGCCTTAACTTGGCTTTGTCAAGCACGCCTGTGGTGTTCCCTACACTTGATAAGTTGTAAGGAGACAAGAAAACTTAGCTGCCAGACTTGCTCGTGAATTCAAATCAAGGAGACTATTTGAAAACAATCAAGGAAATCATAAAGGATTAAGTAGCGAATTCTCCAGTTTTAATTGTTGCCTCTGCAAATTACAGCACTATTGAATAAGGCCTTTTAATATTCAGGCTTTGATTTCACAAGTTTCAGCCACGGCCACGCTGCTGTAATTGAAGCTACCCTTGAAGGCAGGTATTTAATGAAGAATGCAAGCAAGAACTATGGAATTTACTTGTTGAATGAAGCATAGGGTAGAGGCACAGATATTTAAACGAAATGATGAAATCAATCAAAATGGTGGTTCATATTTAATTATCGCTGATGTTTTTACAAAAAGATCTGAAGAATAAATCATTGGTAGGATTGGTAAGCTCAACACCAAAGGTAGATGGCAGATAGTGTTATATAAACTAGCTTCTAAAAGTAGTGCAGAGCAGCTGCTCGTAGTGGAGTAAAATGAAGCAGACCTTAATCTTGATCGCAAGTACAATTTGGTATAATCAATTTTGTAAAATCAATAAGAAGCTATGGAAAATTCAATTGAATCAAACTTAGTGCCTCAAGAATAGATAACTGCAAAACTTTCCAATAAGAATGAGGATGATAAGAAGGTACGAGAAATTGTTGAACACCTTATAAGGCTCACTGAGAAATCTTATAACGAAGCAATCCATCCAATGAAGAAGAGAAGAAAGAAAAAGTTGAGGAGCTTAAAGAGGCTGTCTCAGTTGAAGAACCAACTGAATAAAGTAAATTGGGTTTTTATTAACCAACTCTCATAGAGGTAATAGAAGAGAAGATGAGTTAAAATCCAGTGCTGCAAAACAAACCGTTTGAAGTGGTATAGAAATTGGTGCACAAGAATTTAAAGCGGTAGCACCATGAGATTACTAAGGCTCAAAGCTGAGAGAGATCCAAAAGTAAAAGCAGTACTACAAGTTCAAAGAGAAGATTAGTGAAAGGATAATAAAAGCTTGACTAAATCAAAGAATAAATAATACTTGAGATCTTTATACTCGTCGCAGTGCCAGAGATAAAACATTCACTTGCACTTATACAGAGCTGCCAGAGAGTGAAGAGACAATTGAAAGATGGTTGAAGGCGGCCTCTAGTGAGAGAAGGCACTTTAAAAGCGACATAAATCACAAAAATCCAGAGAGAAAACAAAGATTAAGAATATGAGATTTATCTTAATTTTTTTAAGTAATTCACCAAATTCAAGTTTTTGCTATTAATAGTATATAGAGATTCATGAAGGAATAGAAGCAGTAGCATTCAAAATCTGAAGTTCTCAGCTGCGCAAAGCAAGCTCAATCAGTTGTTATTGAGCATAAACTGGTCTCTCATCTTGCGTAAGTCAAGCAACTCACTTTCCAAATTGTCATGATCTTGTTTCAACTTTTTAGTTTACTGCAAGAATTCCTGCTTATCTTATTTTGAAGCTTATTCATAATCTTTTACCTCCTCCATTTAATCATGAGTTCTCTTTCTTTTATATGAACCCTTTACTAGATTCACAGCCTTACCTCGCTCAGCTACACACGAAATTAAGAGAGAGTAAACTTACTGCTAAAGTTAAGGCATCTTCTGAGAGCGCCACGAACTCGGGTCTCATTTCTATAACGAGATCTCTGTTTTACTCTAGCTTTTCTCTTTGTTAGAGCATTGCATCATGAATCATCTGGGAGACACCTTCGGTGTCTAGGGTGAAGAGCAAGTCACAGATCCATTATCTGTCTAGGTGGACCCAATCTCGTTCATCAGGCAAGTATTACAGCAGTCTTACAGATCCTCTTGCATAATCGAGAAAGTATTAAACTGTAAGTCCATCGATTTGAGGCACTGCTGACACTTTGACTGCGTCTCTTCTTACATACTATAATAACAGTTACATGGGTAAGTTAATCGTTACTTCTTTCTCTGCTCTTATGATTTACTTAAGGAAATAAATGTTGGTGAAGTCTGCTTTGGGTAAGAAAGCGTGGCAGTCTTGGGCAAGAAAGTTGTATAGCTCTTTCTTACTTTTGCATTTCTGGGCGAGTTCTTGAACATTGATACCAGTAAGTTATCCTTGGTTCATTAAAATTTAAAATTTAGGTGCCTTTCACCATTTTTTATAGGTCAATTTCGATTCAGGAAGACACTACCGTTACTAAAACTAGAGAGTGCTTTTTCATGATAATTAAATGTTACCAGCACGGTCCAATTTCCGCTAGCGGAATTCCTACCAGCACCAAGAGAATTTATTATTATTAAATTTAGGAATCTGTCTATGGAATCATATTCTTAAAAACGACAGTCAAGACTCTCAGAATTCTTCAAGTTGGAAGATAAAGATTTATGATGGTAATAGTTCAAGTGAAGAGCAGAGCTCTTCCAGTGGTTCAGAAGATTTTCAAAATCATGCAGAATACTTAACAACTAACATGTTTTACCAGAGAAACATAACTCTTGCAGATGTGAATATAGAAGAAGTAAGTGAAAAGGATATGATTTCACTATTTAATGAGATTCGTAATGAAATTTCAGAGTTTGAAATCGATGGATTTATCATAGATCCCAAAGAAAAGTATAGAGAAAGTATTAAAAAAGGAGCTAAAGAATCATTACTTAATGATAATTAAATTAAGACTCTTGATTAGCTAGTGTTAAAGCTTTACACTGAGTATAAGCAATCAGATTTAGAACCCTAGAGTTTGATGGAACGTGGTTAAGATTTCGACTTAAAAGCTCTTGAAGCCAAAGTTATTGAGAATCATAAAGTAAAAGATGAAATTGCGATTTTTGGTTAGCATACATAATTGAATGCAATAGTTCCTCGTAGACTACAAAAGTAGTTAAGATAGGAGAATTAATTTTAAGAGAAGGAACTTAAACTTGCAGAGGAGTCACTTAGATTAAGAGTTAAAGAAAAGTTAACTTGCCTCTAAATAATGGATAGACTTGGTATATCATACTATAAATTAAGAAGTTACTTAAAAAGCCCAATCAAGAAAGCTTAATTTTGGAATCTTAAATAAATTAATAGAGGCAAGTATAAGAAACTGCATAGCAGAGCACGCACTCATATCGTGAATATGTTAATGTTTAACACTTAACCAGTGCAGGTTTCTGATATACAGCACAGTTTACTGAAGAATATTTTGTTAAGGTGTAGCAAGTAAATGATAAGAAGATTTTGAAGAATGAATTAATGATGACTTATAAATAAATCAAGTAGATTTCAACATTGCATAATAGCAATAGTAGCAAGTTATAAAGATAGTATGCAGCTCAAAAATTCGTGGAACACTTAAGTAAGGGTAGGAGAATAATCAATATTGATGAATCAACTCTTAACTAAACAGATTAAAGACACAGAGGTTGGACTGCCCTTATGTAAAAAATATAGTTACAAATTCACAGAGACTAAAATAAATGAATTTAATTATTGGAGTTGCAAGTACAGGAGAGCTGTACTATACAGTTAATCATGTAAGAACTAACTAGCACTCATTTATGTACTTCCTATGTAAACTAGTTAATGTATTGGATTCAGTTGACACTAGTTGGAGAGAAAATACTTTAATTCTACTTGATAATGCACCTTACCACAGATCACAAAGTATTATGAATAAGTACCTGGATTTGGCTTTGCCAATAATGTGTTTAGGGCCTTATCACTATAGAATCGCACCTGTTGGATTGATGTACTCTTGGATAAAAAATCGAGACTTGAACCCTCTGAATACCAGGGCGTAATCAAAGTAAGTCGCTTGGAGTTCACCTTTTTAGGGACTACTGGGCAGCATTCATGAAAGAGCTGGGCATGAATATTAGCAGGATCAACTAGAACCTGGTGAGGCGCTGCTTTTATCACGTGTTGACAGCGGCCTTGGAATCGATTTCGCTAAAAGATTTGTGAGCTAGGCGAAAGTGCGAGGTTAATAAGCGGGGCTTGCTAGCAAGAGTGGCCTTATTTAATTCGATTTTTGCGAGTATTAGAAATTATTAAGGAGAGCTTTTTAAGTTGAATTAAGAACAGTTAATTGAATTTGAAATGAAATCTGCAAGGCTCTTACATTTAATTTATCTCGAATTTCTTGATAATTATTCACGATTTTTATAGGTTGGAATTCGCCATTTTGAAAAGTAGGTACCTTGAAAATGAGAGCAGTTAAGTTAAAATGGCGATTTTTGAGAACTAGGGCTTATAAAAATTAAGGGCTTGGGCTTTAAACTGTGTAAGTTAAATTGCACAAAAATAGAAAGTTGGAATTTTAAAAGTAAGGAAAATAGAGCGATTTTCACAATAATTATATATAAGAAAGCAAATTAATTAAGAAGTCATAATTAGAAAATGGGGAACTTTGCGAATTTTTCTTATTGAAATCCTTAATTTAATATTCTCTAAATTTTATGCTTTAACTTTGCGTTTTTTATTCATTTTGCCTTGAAAAGTGGCCGAAATTAGCAAGAAATGCGTTTTTACCATTCATTTTTTGAAAAATGGGTGAAAAGTGAAAAAAATCAGTCCTTTAAATATTGGGGGAAATGCGAAGCTATTTAAGAGAGACGCAAATTATAATTATTTATAATATTTACAAACAACCAAAACTTTTTCTCAACTTTATTTTCGTTTTTTTAAACAATTTTATCTAGCATGAATTAATGCAATTCAAAGAATAAACAAAAGAACTTAGTTCAATCAAAACTTAGACCTTCTATATAGAAGAATTTAATCTTTCCAGATGTATCTCAAAAATTGAGAATTAGTCAAAATGACATATAGCAGATTCTTGCTTTTGAAAATCAAAAATAAATTGCAATTTGCAATTCTTCTAATACTTTGAATTTAAATTATCCAGCTAAAGCTAATAATTATTAGCAAGAAAATTAGGAAATGCAAATTTAGCATTAAAATATTTTTAGTTCTTACTCTAGCCCTTCAAATTCGTCTGTAAATTCCAGATAATCATCAAATTTTAGCAAATAAATGATTCATGATAAAATGAATCTTCTAGCAAATTCTGCTAAATTTTTCAATAATCAATTTTAGTATTCACTTGACGAAATCAATGATTTCATTAAAATTTTACCTAGCATAATTTTTGCAAAATAATCTTAGTTTTCAAGCAATTTTTTACTGGGAAAATTATATTTCCATGAAACCTAAAGTACTTGTCCTACTAGTTAATTTAGTAATTTAATCACATTTGAAGATATATCGCTTTAAAATCCAACAAAAATAGTTGCATTATTTAATGCATTTAATTAAATTATGGGCTGTAAAAAGTACATCAGCAAAGAGCAAATAATTCAAAAATTAATCTTTTCATTAAATGACATGAAATTAATTAAAAATGCTCTAACTTACAATTTAACTTTTGATTTTAATTTAGTTTATGGACTTATCCACAATGATTAAAACGAATATTTTTTCTTACAAGTTATTGACAGATTTCAAAATTCGATTTGTACCCAACTAAACATAAAGCTCAAAGCATACTCTAGAAATTAAATGACTATAAATTCTCTATTATTCTTATATAGTTATTTGAACACTCAAAATACGACTTTTTGGTTCTCAAGAAATTCTAAAATAATTGGTATTTTTACAAAAAGAATAGTAAAATAATTAAAATTTTGCCTCAAAGTTTGCCATTAAATTACAGTAGTGCTCTGAAAAAGCACTAAATTTCAATGTAAGAATTCACAGATAAGTATTTAGGCTTTGAAAACAAAATTTATAGTTTATTTAAAGAAAATAAAAATGATTCAATCAATATTATTGATTAAGCTCAACTTTTAGACACTTTCTATTATGATTTAAATTATGAATAAATTTGCAAAAAGTGGAATTAATTAAATAAACTAATTCAAGAAAATTGCAAAACAGGAAAATTATATTTAAGCTTGCGACTCTGGATAATTATACGTGTCTCAAACCGCTTATATGAAAAAGTATTATGAATTTAATATAAAACAAAAAAAATGCAACAATAAGCCTTAAGAGGTTTAATTTAAAAAAGACAGCAAATCAAAAACTAAAGCAATCCAAAAGAATTATGACTCAAGAAAATCAAATCTCAAGCCAAGAAATAGCTAAAGAATTTCCAAATACTAAATTGATCCTAGTTCAGAAAAAAACTGAAATTCTAATATAATATCTTAATTGATTTCCCTTAATCTTTCCCTTTATTTACACTCTTTAGCAATTTCATTTTATTTTATCTTTATATTAACTAATTTACCTATAAATTAGGCTAAGCTTAATTATACTCTAATTTTAGTAAAAATGCTAAGATTAAATTATTTCATTTATCATTTATTTCTAAATGCGATTTTCGCATTTCTAATTATATATAAAAAAAATAGCTAGTCAATTTCTCTGGATTAAATAAAAATAGCAATTTAAATTAATTTAAAGGATTTATATTCTTAATAAAATGGAAGGCAAATATTAGCAATTTTAGCAATGTAAGAATATGTAACAATAAATATTGCTTAATTTTTTGTAATAAAAAAATGGCTTAGAAATGCCTAGTATAAATTCATTTGATTTAATTAAGCAAGAATACTCTTAGATTTTCTAAAATAATAATTATAATTAATTTTACAATTTTTTCATTTTCAAATTTTGAATATTCAATTTTCGCTCTTTAGGCAAAACAGTCATTTAGAAATAGAGAGAAAAATATTATAATATTAAAATAAAAATAAATATGAAATGCCAGCTACTGTTACTCTATTAAATAATCATTCTATTGAAAATCTTAAATCAAATCAATCTAAAAAATGCCTAGAAGGACATCGTTACCCTGCCAAAATTATTATTCATTGTGATTTAAAGCCTGAAAACATTTTAATCAAATTAAATTACACTCACACAGAATCATTCATAGAGACATTAAGCCAGAAAATATTAATGTTACCCTGTAAAATATTTCAAATATTCAAATTTAATAATAAAACGATGATGATGAAGATGAAGAGGAAGATGAAGAAGAAATTCAAATAATAAAATTTCATTTATAAATTAATTAAAATAAATAATTCAAAATACCCTTGTTTGCATATTGCCTTATATTAGACTTTCATTTTAATTTAATAATTAATTTAATTTATTTCAAATATTCAAATATGCCTCATTTTTCCCACATTTTTAATTCAGTAATTAAAAAAGATTTCGGCGACCACATTTCCGATTTTCATTTTGATTTTTTAATTCTTGCTCAACGATATTCGCTCGATTTAATTCTGCAAAAATCAAGGGCAAAAAAAAACGCGGTTTTCTGAGAAATTCCAAAATTCGGGAGGTCATGCCCGTCTAATACAAAGTACTTAATTTTATAATCAACGTTATTTCGTATTAACACATTTAATTAAATTCGTTTACGCACTTATCAAATTCTTATGCACATATGTATTGGGGTTTATAAAGAAAGCTCTATGAATTTTTAAGTCAAACTTTCTTTTTTTAAATAATTCAATAATATGAATATTAGTCAAAATTATTTTTTCATTAACAACTATTCACCATATAAATTTCTGAAATATTAATTGAGATTTAACTCAAAAAAATGTTTAATGCATTATATTTCTCCAAAAAACTTAATAAATATTAGAAACTTATATCACTACAATTTAAACTAGAGAACAGGTAGTCAAAGAGCATTTAAGAGCTTTTCAAAAGCTTTTTTACTCTTAATATAGGGAATTATATAAAATAAAATATATAAGGGATTTTAAAATATTTTTAATCTTAAAATCTCCAAAAACCAAGCAAATAATTATAATATGAATACTATAACAGTCTAGATATTTTAAAGCTAGAGGTAGGAGTTGGAATGATTGATAGATGGAGTTTAAAGTATATTTTATCAAATTTTAATTAATAACTTTTATAATATTTATTAAGTAAATAATTTAATGATATCAAAATATCTTAATATTACTTTTATTGTTATTACAAAATGCGTTTTTGTCAAGAATCATCATTAAAAATTGAAATATTCCCACAATTATTAAAAATTCAAATTTGAATAGCTTAATTATAATTTTTAAATCTTTTGATACAAAATGTCATTGTTTGGATAATCATAAGCTCAATAATTTTATATTTCATACTTTTGTTTGTAGATTATTAAATATAAATTATATTTAAAAAATCAACCATCATCATCATCTCTGTTTGGAAACTCAACTCTCAGCAACAACAACCAAATTTCCAGCAATCATCAAAATTCATAGGTTGGAATAAATATGTTTGGAGTGTAATCTTCAAATCAATCTTAAAATCAGCCTCAAAACTCAAATCTCTTTGGACTACCTTCTGCTTAGTAGAAGTCTGGGCAATTAGGTAATAGTACTTTTGATCAAAATCAAACAATGATCGATTCGGGTTTTGGTCAAAAAGTACAGTAACAAACAAATTAATCAAAGAGTATTCAAGTCTCTAATGGTACTACTTTAACAGATAATCAGAAGGCTTAGTAGTTCGGGTTCGGAGGAAACTCACATTTTGGTAATGGATCAGTCAATAGTGCAACTAATATTCACCCTACTTCTTCACCTTAGAATAATTTAAGCACCTTTTTAGGAGGTAGCAGTTAAACTTAGCTCTAGTAAAATTCTCTTTCTCAACCAAATCAGTAGTAAGCAGTGCAGTAATCTAATGGCTATTCTTTAAACTTAACATCATCTACTGGCTAATCAGCATAACAAACTTCATCTTCATTCGCTAATTTAAGTGCTAACAGTATATCTTCTATAAACAGTGGACTCTTTATTGCTTCCACAATAAACAACATAACTTCCACTGTTCCATCTGGTAGCTTATTTGGATCTGCCCCTACTAACAGCAACAATGGTACTGGTCTTTTTGGGCCTGTAAATAGCAATATTGCAACAACATTTGGAATAAATTAACCTAGATAATTAATTCCTGGTTTATCTGCAAATTCTAATGGAGCTCTGTTCGGATCTTGGATAACTTCCTAAACTGGAGGAGCCTTGTTTGGAGGATCAAACTTTAATCCTTCAATTGGATTAATATATCGGGGGGAGGGTCTAAGTTGGTGGCAGAAATTTTTCGAAAACCTAAGTCGGTGGCAACATTAATTTTTCAAAATTCACCAAAATCCTAAGTCGGTGGCATTATAAAATTTTTTTCTATTTCCAATTGGGAATCAATAAGTACCTCAATATTTATATGAAAATTTTATCACAGAAAGTTAATCAATCTCCATCATAACAACTTAGACATTTGACGGACACAGTTTAACATATAAAATAAATTGGAATTCATAAATAATTACTACCCCTTTATCAAATAATTTTAAATAAAAATATAACTATATAAATATCAATGAAATATTATCACATAGACAATTAGTGTATAACATACTTCGATTATAATTTTTTCAAAATATCATTATTTTTCAATGTGATAATATTTCATTGATATTTATATAATTATATTTTTATTTAAAATTATTTGATAAAGGGATACAAATTATTTATGAATTCTAATTTATTTCATATGCTAAACTGTGTCCGTCAAATGCCTAAGATGTTATGATGGAGATTGATTAACTTTCTGTGATAAAATTTCATATATATTGAGGTACTTATTGATTCCCAATTGGAAAAAGAAAAAAATTTTATAATGCCACCGACTTAGGATTTTGGTGAATTTTGAAAAATTAATGTTGCCACCGACTTAGGTTTTCGAAAAATTTCTGCCACCAACTTAGACCCCCCCCAATATATCTATATAATAAATTTAAATACAAATCCTAATTATAAAATTTAGAAGTTATGGAAATATCCTACAATCAGTCAATCTCATTTCTAACTTGTAAAATCTATCTCCTGATCTATTCCAAATTGAAATTAAGAGTTAAATCATCATAATCTAATGATTAAATTTTTAATAATTTTATTTTATATAGAATTTAAAAAAATGAAAATGCTAAATTACTTATTTAAATTTTTTTAATATAACTTAATTTCTTATAAATAGGATTTTATATATAAAATTTACTAATAGCTGTTTATTGACTGACATTTGATTGATTTTATTTTTAGATTATCATTCTTTAATAAAGAGAATTTTAAATTTTTATTAATCTCAAGAGAAATAAGATAAGAATTGTTTATATAAGATGTAAATCTATAATTATTTCTATTTTTTATCTATTCTTTAAATTGATAGATATTTAAAAATATTTATTATAATAGAAATTTTGAAAATAATCTTATGTCAAGAAATTAAATACTCTAATCAATTTATAATACTAGGCAGTAAACCAATTTATCATTTTTAATAGAAATAGATCTTCTTTTATGTACTTTAAATATAAGTGTTCTAAAAAAAAATGATTTCAAAATAGCTCAAGCAACTATTATTTTAATGTTCATAATGGATCAAATAGTATATTTTATTAAACTAAAACTGGCTATCTGATTAAAATTTTTTATTTCAAAAATATTTTAAGACCTAATTAGCATTTGAATTTTAAGACTATTATTTATTAAAGCAAGATGACTTGAGTTTTATTAGTAACAAATTAATAAATTTTTAAAACTTTAAGAAAAGAATTGCTTTACTTATCTAAGAAATAGTAGCAAAAATAGATATGATTAAACACTAATTTAAAAATAATTTGATTTTTAATATATAAAATTAGAATAAGATAAGTTTAAATGTAAAGAGTTATTAGTGTAAAATATTAACTTATAAAGCTACATTTTACTTTGGATTAACTCAAACATTCATTGGTTAAGTAAAAGAGTCACTAAAGAAATATAAAACATAAAGGACTTAACACAAAAATAAATAATGAGCCTAACGAATCATAGAAGAATTTTAACATAGAAACTACAATTTATTAATTAAAATATTAGTTAACAAATCATTAGCAATGTATTGGTTTAGACTTAAGAAACAAAATTCCCATTTTCTTTATTTCCAAGAATTTGGAGATTTAAGTAATTGAAAATTTTGAAAGAGAAGCAGGTAAACATAAATGAAAAAATGAAAATACTTTAATTTAGGGAGATGATTATTTTATTTTATTTAGAACAAAAGTTCTTATATCGAATTTAAGCTCTATAAGAAACAATCTTTAACCTTATTAATACTTAAAATATAAAGATAAACTATTTAGTGTTATTAATATGTTAAGCTTAACATATTATAATAAACATTTATTTACTCGACTTAAGTTTTCAATAACTACCTTGCAGAATCTTAAATGTTAAAAACTATTGAAATTATTATATTTAATTCGCAAAGATATAAATTGTTGGCTTTTTGATGTTCATAAACTCCTTTAGTAGATAAAACTTAATGCTTTTAACTAAATAAACACCTTATAAGGTATTTTCTTGGTGAGAACAATATATAAAATACTTATTTAATAAGAATAAAAGTCAATAAGAGAGTAATTTATTTTATAACGAATAATATATTATTTTCTCATTTAACTTGATTCCCACTCTTGTTTATCTTTTCTTCATAATCTAAGATATGATATACAAGAGTTAAGTTTTAGCTTTAAGTAGCAGAATTCATGATATTGAAAATTTAAATAATTAAGATGATTATATTTCTATGAAAAGTTAAAAATAAATTGCTCTATATATTCTTGATTATTAAAAATTATATTATTATCCAAATGGATTCTTTGGTAATAGCTTTATATAAATATTTATTTCAAAAATTAGAATTTTAATAACTCTAGATCTTAATTAGTATACTCTCTTTTGTATATCAGAGACATTTTATAAGTTAACAAAAGAGAATGGTGCAGCTTTAATTTTTATATAAATATGTTATTTTTAATTTAGGCTTCTTATATTTTTTATGTAATTAGAATTCTCTTTACATTTTTAAATTTTCTATAAATAAATTCTCAAATTTTTAATAATTTATTTAAAAATACTTGTAATAGTCATTAAATAAACTCTATTCCAGGGATTTTGTGTTTTAATCTGGAATGCATTCATCAAAATTCTCAAATAAATCCATTCTTCCCAAATAATGGCAATTCTCTTCTTGGAAATTCTGGTAAGTCAATTCAAATTATTATCAAGATTTTTGATCAAAATTTGAAACTAAATGTTTTTAAATTATTGATTCTGATTTTACTTAATTAAAAATGGTTCTGGAGTAGTATAGCACTAAGTTACATAAAGCATTAATCCTTAGTTCATTGTAAACACTGATCTAGTGGTAGATGGTAGTCTATTGAACTAGCCTGCATAGTCAATCTCAGGAGGGTTATCTGGGGCGGCTAGTTCAGCATCAAACAATTCTTAAGATCTAAAATTGAATGTAACTTCAATTTAAATCAAGTATTAAGTATTTGTTTAAATTTAGGATTTTAAATCCAATTATTATATTTAATAATGTGAACTTGAGGCAATTAAATTATGGATTATCACTATTTGGTAGTGCCAGTCCTTAAAATCACAACTTGATGTCCTCTTAAGTAGGTTTAAGAATTCCTTAATAGTAACAGCAGAAAGAAGTCTCACCAAATAGATCCAATATTTTCAATCCCAACCCTGCTCACAATTTCAATAATAATAGTGATGCTTAACAAAATTCCGCTCGTTTTGAGTTTAAATTATAAAAGATTTTTAGAATTTATTTCTAATTAAAATAAATATAATGTTTAATTTGATTAAGTGATAATAATTTTGGGGGCAATTCAAAAAACTAAACTCCTTAAGTACTCGAGTAGTCTGAAAGAAATACAACATTTGTGAAGGAAAATTATATATTTTCTATGTTTAAACATTTTTTTGAATCATGCATATGTCGCATTTATTTAAAGAGAACAATAATTTATGTCTAGTAGTGTTTCTGAATTTCATAGCAAGATAGACAATAGTAAGTCCAAAGAACAAGTGAGATTCGAGGATTATTTGAAACATAAAGAAGAGTAAGTGGAGAATAGAATCAAGCCAAGTATTGAAGAATAGAAGACTTCTGTGTAAACCCAGCCTTAAACTCAATCCTTACTTAAAGCCAATTTAAAATTATTTTTCTCAGATATTTAATCAAATCTGTGATTTACTCAAAATTATCTTTTAGTGAACAATTAAAAGAGCTCTCTCAAGTATTTCATAAATAGGAAAAGAGAAAAAGCTCTTTCATAACATAATCGACCAGTATCATCTTTATCCTCTGACATACTTAGTTTATAATGTTTTAATTTATTAATCATAAAATAAGGTTTAGCTAGACACTTTCATAACAGCCACAGCAAATTGATAGCTCAACATCACTCTAAGAGAAGCCAAAAGTTCAGGAGATGAAACCTCAAATTCAAGAATAGAAAACCCAAGTTCAAGAAGAGTGAAAAAGGTAAAGAAAGTTGAATTTAATTTCAATGCTTTAAATTAAGCTTCCTCTCAATCACAATCTTAAAATCATTAACTTACTTTTATTTTTTATACTTCAGACTCCTAGACTCAGCAAAAGAAACCAATGCCCTTATTTGGAGGAGCTTCTGATCCTACTAAACAGAAATCAAACAGTTCAGTTTCTAGTTTATTTGGAAACTAGTAAGAAGAGCAAAAATCAGATTTAATTCTTTTTATATTTATAATTAGCTTGTAAATCAGTTCAGTCATCAACTACTTCATTAATATAACATAAAAATCCGTTTACTTAAATAAGCACTAGTGTGAACCCTTTTGCCACCAAAGAAGCAAAGAGTGAGAGCAAAAGCCCTTCTGCTTCTCAAGGACTTGGATCAAAGAGCTTTGCAGATGATGGTTTCAGAATTGCAGGAGTTTCTCTGAACACTGAGCGACAAAAATTATATATAATTGTATTGTAAATTTCAAAAATAAATTATATAAAAGTAATATTTATAAAGCTAAAACCAAGTTAGTTAATTCATTTAAGCATAAGCATCTGGCTCTCTTTTCCAACCTGGTGCTACATATATAAACTATTATTTTTTCATATTATGTAATTTGGCTATATTTGAGTTTATTTGGTGGAATGAAATAATGAATTTATTTTATATGATTAAGTTATATTAGAACAAACAAGTTTACATTTCTTAAAGCATTTAATTAGATTAGCTAAATCATTTTATTATTTTGCTTATTCTAAAATCAATTTTAAGAATACAAATGTAGTTTAACGATTCTAAATTAATTGATTGCTAAATATTAACCTAATTTCTAAATCATTTCTTAAGTGCATATCCGAATAAACTTAAAAGTAAAAGATTAATAAAAATAAATTAAAGTTTATTGTGAAAGAGTTTACCTTCGAAAGTCTCTCAAATATGTTGGCTCTCCATCTGTTTTCTAAGTTATCTAAGTGAACATGCTTAAGGAACTTGTCATGAGTTGGAACCTTTGTCTGAGCAATCTCCACTGTGCATTCCTATATTGATTAGTATTATATCTTTGAATGTTCTTGAGTAAAGAAGCAGTAGCGAATTCATTAAATTTTAAGGATAAATTTCCATAATTATAAAAATAGTTCTTGCTGTACTTACATGATCATCGTCACTTTCAAATGTAATAATCACATTTGAGTAACCCTCCCAATCCTTGAATTTCCAATTCATTTCAATGCGTTTATTCTCTTCCAAACTAATGTACTCTCCTTAGATGTTCTCATTATACATAATCAGTCTACCATCTGGTACAGGCTCTGACACAGCTGCGCATTGAGCAAATTTGATTATTTGCAATTAAATAATATTCTTATTTGTGATTGTAAAATTCACTTCGTTAAGTGAATGATTAAATTTAATAATACAATAATAACACTCATATTTCAGTATTAAAGACATGTACAACCAGTTACTACTATGTAGCTTCAGTTTTGTACATACTTCCTATTTTATTGGTTTTATGTTAGTTACCAGTTAAAAGTATACTATCATTTTATAAATTATCATTTGTTAATTTAGTATGAGATTTAAAAATCTTTCATTGTATTTATCCATATTGAATAATTGATATGAAACCCCAAAAATATATTGTAAGCGCAAATAGTGGAACCAATAAAATTAATGTCAAGGCTTAAATTATCAATCTTATTAGTTTCTTTAAAGGAGATTGATTGATTCATAATCTAAATATTTTTCTTATAGAAATTAATGGGTGTTTTTATCTATAAATTTTTTACTATTAAGTACAATAAATTTTAAAACCGTTAATTAGTTTATTTCTAATCTTTATCAAAAGCAAAATAGAATTTCTTCAAAATAATTGCAAAAGCCATCAATAAGCTAAATATTAAGCCAATAAAAATCCACAACATAGCTGCACCATAGATCATCATATATACTTTGCTGCTGCTATTCTTTATATCCCTATAACTAAATCTCTTTTTTGAATCTTTCTAAAGTCTTCTTTATCTCCTGCCTATTTTAACTCTAAATATTTAATTTGATACTTACTTGATTTAAATATTGAGCATGGATCAACGCTAAAAGAATTTAAATGTTGTTAGTTAAATCCACCTTGCCTACAATACATGCAAAAACTTAATTCGCAGGTATTGCATGTAAAATGTTTACAGAGCGGATCTCTTTTTAGTATTGCATCGCAGTTTTTGCAAATTTAGAATTAAATCATTCTTTCTTAAGTTTTCAAGTCAATTATCGAAGTGTACTACTACTCCAAAGCCTACATAGAGTATTCAAAATCAATAAATATATTATTATTACTAGTGAGTAATCAGTTAGCAAATCATGTTTCAGAGTGCAGATACCACAATATATATTATCTAAATCTTTGCTATCTATTATTGCATTTGTCGAAGGATCAGAATTGTACAATCTGCTACTTTACTTATTTTCTAATTCTTAAAACATTAATCTCTAGTATATTTAAATTTTTTATTCTTTTAAAATGTGTATAATGAGTAATCTCAAATTAATTTTAACTTATTCACTTATTAACTAAATCAAACCATAAATTTAAGTCGTGACGCATATTTCAGAATGAGTTGACGAGGAAAAGCGTGATTCCTGGATTAGAATCTTAAGACCAAAAACTACGTAAAAAATCGGCCTGCTTCCCAGTACCACCTACCCCCTAATCAGGATGTAAAACCACAGAGGCAACGTTATGGATGTGGGTACTGAGCCTGAGGGAGTAGACTTGACTAGAGGTTCATGGTGAAAAATCTGCTCGTGTCACTTGCTGCTGGGAACGTAATCCCTGTCCTTTCGCTGTGATAGCATAGCGCCTCTTACCCGAGGAGAGGAGCGATCTATCGTTAGTTTCTATGGTTCTCATCTTGAAGGCTGAGCACCACCTTCATTTTGCACCCTACTACCTAGGAAGCAAGACTCACGCCAGAAAGCTCATCTATGCAATGAAACCGTTAATGCATAAGCACGCCAGAGTGGCTTTGTAAGGCTTGCCGATTGAACCAAGCCGACTGACTCCTAATGCTGAGAGCCCGACAACCCCTCCCTACCTCTGTATAGTATAAAACTTTAAACAAATCGTCACCATACCACTGACTAAACAATTAACTTTCTAATTTATTAATATTCTTTTATCATTAAACTTGCACTATTCATATTTATTTTCAGCGAACACTCTTAAGTAGGGCAAGCAATACTTTACGATAGAGATTCAAATTACTATTCAAAATATCTTATTGCGCAAGGATAGCAAATATTATGAGTTATTTTAAATGAGAGATAGACATAAAAATCTTGCTTTGATTGAAATTCTTAAGCACTTATTTAACAAATTGATGGTAAGAATGTTTTTTATGCAACTTTCTATTATTCTCCAAAAGTATAATCAAACTTTTGCTATATAAACTTCTTGTTCTTTGCTTACACTTCATAAATATTTTTTTAATAAAATGTAATCATTAGGCTTAGACTACTATAGTATAGAAAATGAAAAAGGTCTATTCTTTAAATTTTATTAAAATTGATATCTTGCTCTTGAAAAATATATTTAGCCATTCTTCGCATTTTTGTGGTCATTTTTTATGCCTTCTTAATTTAAAGTACCTAATCCAAGCATTGATTTTTTCCTTAGTATAGATTTGATGAGATCTAAATTTTTATGAGATTAATTATTGCTCAAAAATGACCCATTAACTTACAATTAAATTACAATATGATAATTCTATAACTTTACAAGATATTCCATCGATTTTTATCCTCTTGATTTGTGATCCAACTATTTTTAAGAGATGTTAGGTAATTAACTCATTCGGGTTTAACTTCTAGTTTATAAAGCTTTGCTTAACTTAGAGGAATAGAGATCTTTATTGAAGCCGTTGTTTTATTTTGCTGTATAAAAATTATTGTTTTTACTTTCATAGGGGACAAGAGTAAATTCTTGTTGTTAGATTAAATTATCGATTCCAGATGTTTTACTGTTCTATTTTTGCTAATGCTTGATATTTTCTAATCTCATTTATATCGGTTTTTAGTTCAGCTTTTACTTATGTTAAGTGACAATCATAACTAAAATAACTTAAAATTACTTTACATAAAAAACAATTTTAGATTTATTTTTAAAATTGTGATTTAAAAATTATATAAAATGATAGCAATATTATAAAAAGATTGATAAAAAACTAAAAAATATAGGATATATTACTTTAATTGTAAGCTGTGTTTTTTTAGCACATCTTGATAGCATTCTATTTGATAATTAAGTTCAAAATTCATGTCAACAGCATGTTGATCAAACGGCTCATTGCATAACTCACATATTTCGTTATAATCCATACTATCACTTTGATAAAGAAACTAATCTATTGATTGCTTTGAAGCATCATGATATATTTTATTATCATTTTCGACAAGCAGTTTATTTAAATTTAAATAGCTTCGAAGTAATTTGTTTCTTGATTCCATCGATTAGTTTAATATGGGATTGTTGTTACTCAGGTTCACATTAAGAATCTAGTTAAATTAATTAACTATATTAAAAGTAGCAAGTTTTCAAAAAGTCAGTAAAAAATTTTAACTAATTCTAATATAGATAAAATACATTGTTAATTGTGAGCGGACTTAATCTCCTTCCAAGAATAAATTTTGTGGCAATATTATAATATCAATTAGCATTCCTTTAGAAATATTTTTTAGAAAATCTTTTGGATAAAATAAAACCAGATTAATAGATTTAATTATTTCACCAAATTATAAAGATAAACCTAACTAACATTGGTGAGGTGGCAAGTAATGAGATATCTTATAAGCTTCAAGCAAGTGGTTTAAAAAAAATAAACAAATAAGGAACAAAAACTTTTGTTAAAACAGTTTTTAAATATAATTTAATTTACAAAATTCAGCTAAATTAAAAGTAATTTTATTAAAAAATTTGTAAATTACGGCTTATAATATAATAACTTAAATATAAGATGTTATTATAATTAATTAGGAATCTAGAGATGAGGAATTTTTGACATTTATTAATTCTAAGATAATGGTATATTAGGGTTCAATATTTTAGATCTATTGCTAAATAAAGCAAATTCTAATTATGAAACACTTGCAGAAAATCCATGAAATTGAATATTGTTGTTTGATTGATGAATTTACTGAGTATTTCCAAATTACTTATAAATATTATTCCCCTAAATAAAGAAAATAAAATCAAATATGATGATTCAAAATTACGAATTCATGATAAACTTTGGAGACTTAAAACTAAACACATCTCCAATTCGGCTCTCTTCTTTGCTTTATAGAGTGATTTCTCTTTTCAAAGCTTTTGATTTCTCATTCTAAGAGGACTATTATTTTGGATTTTAAATTAAGACAATATGGTTTTTTGGATTGCGTATTTTAAATATTTCCTAAGTTTATAGATCTTTAATTATTTTTGAGTTTGAGTTATTTTCATCTTTACCTTCAGATTCTTACATTCCAAATGTGTAAATCTAAAGTTAAAATAATTATTGGACAATGAATCTTTTAAGAGTCTAATGAATAACTACGAGTAGTTTTAGTTTATTTGGATAAAGCTTCACCACCTACAATGTCTGGTCGATAACTTAATAAAAGCTACGCTTCTTGATTTTTGTTAGAAAAAAGAGCAAATTCTTTCATCTGAATTGGAGAAAACTGATAACAAAAATTAATTTTGTTTAATAAATTCAAACAAGTTATTAAAAACTGTTAATTAAGCAAGAGTTAAAAATTCTTATTTTGCATTTCTGTTGCCCGCTACTAATTAGTTTTGTTAATAGAGTTTAAGCAACTCATTTATACTATTTTATCTTGAAGATCAATTAATTTCTAATTACTTATAAATAGGCGGTTGTTTATAATTTTTATCATAAAATTAATAATTTATTAGCTCATATAAATTGTATTAATAAACTTTAATATATTTATGAAATTAAAGCGTAAATTATGATTGGTAAAAATATTTTAATTTAATTAATTAACAATTTACGATATTTTATTTATTTTGACTAATCTAAATACTAAAACAAAAAATATTTTTTAATTTAAAACAATCATTAAATTATCAATGAATTTTTTAAAATAATTTGCAATTAAATCTTTTTCTTATTAAATATTTGATTTAATATAATCTTTATTAGAGTTAAGTTACTTATTTGCCTTGACTCAATCGATTTATATTAGGATCAGAATAGTAGCTGTTTTACTTATTATGCAGATAAGATGTAATATTACTGCATATCTAACAATTCTATTCATTACCATTTTGATATATAGCAGTATAGTTATCTTTGCTTTCAAATTTGTGATAATAAAGCTATTTTTAAGATTTATTTTATTTAGAGGGGGTTCTAGTACCATCGTGCAGAAGATAATCTAAAATATCTTCAATTTATATAATTGTGCTAGTCAAATTATTAATTCTTAAATTTTATTGTAGGTAGTAGATAATTTTCTCTATTTTATCATTTAAACTAGTGAAACCAAATTCTTATTACAGTTTTATAATCATTATTGTAGGAACACATTCAAGTTTGGGAAATTAAAAATTATTAAATATGCACTATCAGTTATATTATTTTTGTTTCTATAGGTTTCCAAACTTTGTCATCATTAAACTCTTTGATAAGCTCATTGAAAAAATCACTTTTCCTATAAGAGTGACTCAAAATCGGAATATCTCAATTCTTAAGATGATTAAAGAATATTTGCAATAGGAAGCCTAGCTAAATTAGGGTATCTATGGTACAATCAATTTTATTCGGATTATGAGTCGCTTTAGATATGATACTTGCCAAGATTCAAGCATTTGATTAATTTAGTTTAAATTATTTTCCCAAATCAATTATATTTTCTTAATAGTTTGTAATGATTCATTATCCTGAATTTAAGTTAATAACTACTTTCCTCCATATCACATCTGTAAGATAAATACTATTTGGTGACATGGTATCTCTTAATATTTTATACTTTGATCATAACACTTGGCAATAAAATTATGTCACAATCACTGCTATTCTTAAGATGCTTGGTCTATTATTAGCTTGTAGATTCTTACAGTTGTTATTATTATAAGCTTTATTAATTAGCGTATTGGTTGTTTATTTTAGAGTTTTCCACTGCAATAATCTTTCCATTAGACAAATAATTCTGAACACTCTGATAGTTTATTTCTCTATTTTTGATGTTTAAGATTGAGTTATGAGATTAAGAGAGGGATAACTAATTACTGGAGAAACATATGTTCAAAATATAAGCATTTTTTGGATGAATTCTATTAGATCTATAAAAATAAAAATATAGAATTTATGTAAAATATCGGCATAAATTAGAATCATATAAATCTCTTGTTAGGCATATTAACTTATCTAATTCCAAATCTCTCAGTTGAGAGTTAAATTTCAAATTCCATTATTTTAGTCAACTGCTTACTAAGTACTACTGATTTATTATTAGCTAATTGTTTAATATATTAGGGCTCATTTTGAATTTACTTTGGCTATGTCGAATTATTTAATATGTCCTATTGAGATTGGTCATTCTAGTTTAAAAATTAAATAAAAAGATTTAATTAAGTTTGAGTGATTTTCTTGCAAGTTCATAAATTAACCACTAGCATTGTCTTGCTCATCTTCAATTATTGTTTAAATTATATGGACCTATGGAATACCATCATCTTCATCTTCATTATCTTTATCAAATTGATAATAATCATTATTCACGCAATTTATATTAGCATGTTTGGTGGACTGTGGGAAATTAGAATCCTAATTGTAAAGATCATCCTCCTTAAATACGATTGAGCTTTTCTTATTTATTTTACTTCCTTATGACATCACACTCTTTTCTATTTTACTGATATTGTAATTATAGGCATTCATTAAATTAAACTATTGTTTACTACCTACTATATGGGTGCTTTTGACTCTATTATAATTTAACTATAAATTATTATGTGTATTCCCAAACTGATCCTTGCTATTAAATAAATTGATGAAATGATTACTGGCCAAAGCTTGTGGAGTAATTATACAGTGATTCATTGGCTTTATCAACATACTATGATTTATCTTGCTTTCTACACTGTTATAATTATTCAAGTGAATTGATGGAGAAACAAAGTCCTTGATTTTATCAATTTCATTAAGTTTATTGCTGAAAGTCCCTTAATTGGCTATTCCATTTTCATTTAATTTATTAAAATCATTTTGGTTTTAGCCTTGAAGGTATTTAGACTTAAACCTATTTCAATTTTCTTATTAAAATTGTTATTATGGATCTTATAACTAAAGAGTTGGCTATTTTTGCTGAAAAGTAAATCCATCTTGAGAATTAAACCTATCATTGTTGCTTTAAATGGGTAGTTTAGGATCTTAATCATAGTTACTTATAGTTTCATGAGTGATTGATTTTCATCATAATTATACTAAGAACTTCTCATATTTAATTTTCACTGTATGTACCAATTATTATTAGGAAATTATTTTATTTGAAATTAAAATATAGACTCATTTTATAGTATAAATTAATTATTAGTTTTAACAAATTTACAGATTTATTTTTCAAATTAATTAAAATTTCTGTATTTTAATACCTACTCACAAATTAAAAAATGAAATTTAGTATTCAAGTTTTCTCATTTGTTGACTAAATATTTTTTTCTAGCTCTAAAAAATCAATCTTATTAAAAGATATTAATAAGTCATAATTTCTAAGACATTAGAAAATCAAAATGATTTAGAATTGCTTCAATATAATAATATTTAAAATAAAGATATAATTGATTATATTTTATAAACTATAAGTAATAATTTAATCATTAGAATATTCTAGAGAGAAATGGCAGATCAATTTTAACAGTTAACCATTAAGTTTGAGTATTTGGAGCCTGCTCATGTCATTTACCAAACTATCACTAATTAAATGTAAATTAACATTTTTAATGACTCTAATATATGCAAATAATCCAATTAGAATGGAATTAAATTGATCATAGTTAAATTTAGTTAAAATAAATAAATGAATAAAACATTTGATGCTTCCAGAGACAAATCATTAAATTTCTATATAATATTTGTTTTTATTTTTAATAATTATTTTTAAATGTCGTAAATTCTATAGGATAGCTACTACAACATAATTGAAGGCAAAAAGAACTTGAGATCATCACCTTTATGAATAGCTCCTCGAATACAACTATTATTATAGTATTTTTTATTAAATGACTTAAGATTATGATGACTTGTATGGGTCATCAGGATCTTCAGATGATGAACAGAACAGCAAAGATATATTCGCAGATGTAGTACCAGCAGATGAATTAATTCATTACAAGGGAGTCCATTTTCATCACAAACTTAATGCCACTGATAATGCAAATGACCGCGGTGTCATTTTAACAAGTAAAGAGAAATAGCAATACAACGATAACAACTATCCTACTAATCAAAATAATACCAATCTTGTCAATTAAGGGAAAAATAAAATTATATATGGAAAAATTATAGCTAAAGGGTGTGGAGCTCACTTTAAATTTATGGAAGTTTTTGATAAATTAGAGAAGGTTTAGAGATAAAGGCTATTGATGGAAGATGATGTTCATAGTTTGCTTGAAGCAGACAAGACTTAGAGATTAATCAGGAAATTCAAGTTGCAACAATCTAGTTAAAAGGAAGAAGAAAACAAAAATGAGTTCAAAGGACCAATTAGAAAAATTAAAAATATTCAAGATACTGCCAAGAAATAGTTCCCCGTTTACCCTTTAAGAGTGAAGATTGAGAGTAAAGAATAGCAATTAAATTTAAATCGTTTTATTATTAGCTAATATTATATAATTTGATCTTATGATGAAAGTTATTGGTTCGATTATATATCTACAAATTTACCCAAAAATGATTGTGGAAATTTGATTTGATTAAAATTAATAAATTTTTAAATATTTATTCTTAACTCATAATATTGGTTCTTAATTAACGGCCCCCCCAAAAACACGCAAAAATTTTTATCCGATAATTTTATTTCCGTAATATCGTATTTATTTTTTTACGTAATTTTAAAAATCTGAAAATACGTAAAAATGAATTTTATTACTTTATTAAGTCATTTTTTATTAAATTAATTTGCCATGTATAATCATATTTTGAAAATAAATTTAATTTTATATTTTTACTTTTAAATTTAAAATTACATTTATATTTTACATTTAATATAATTTTTTTTTATCTTAATTTTAATAATAACTTAATATTAAAAATGATATGCATAAAATTGTAAATTTTTTAATAATAATTTAACAAATTTTAAGGAATTTACTAATTCTTAAAACTTCAATGAAGATTACTTGACTAATTTTAGCTATTAATTTAAAAATGATTATGATTCAAATTTTTTATAGAATTATTATGTTTCTTAATTTTCTTAAGATTTATAAATGAATCGAGCTTAATATTTTAGTAACAAAAATATAAAAGGATTAATAATTATTTTTTAAAAAATAATATCAGTTAAACTAGTAATAATTAAAAAATATCTTCTTTGACTTTTTATTATTATTCTACTTCTAATTCGTTATAAAAGATTTGATGATGAATAAATAAATAAAATACTATCACTCTCAACATCATAAAAGCATTAAGGAAATAATGAATCGATTCTTACACTCACTACAAACAGATTTAAGAATATATTAATTTAATCATGAGCTATGGTGCAATAGCTCTACAAGATTTTCTGAACCTTATCTATAAAATAATAATAATAGATATTTACACTTAAATTCATTAGAACTAGATTTTTAATTGACTAATTACTAAAGAAACCTTATATAGATATTTAGAGTATATTAAAATCAATTAATTATTGTATAAAATATATTGATTACTTAAGGAAACAAATTAATATTGGGTATCTATAAGAAATAAATATAATTATGAAGTATATAACTTTATCTTAAAATAATTAATTATTAAATTGATTTGTAGAATGGAAAAATTGGTTAAGTTTTGTAATTCATGAATTATCTTACTAAAATTGTTTCTAGAATTTTTTTTTAAATTTAAAATAGACGATTTGATTCTTTAAATTAATCAGTTATAATTTATGGTCAAATTGAAAACTTTCTTGGTTGATTAAGGAATATTACCTTTAGTAAAATTGAGTTAAAATGACGGGTATGTCGAAGAATTGATTTATTGGTTAATTTATGTCGCTCAAATTGATAACTTAAACGATTTTTATTTCATATTCATTTATCCAAATCGAAGGTATTTTAATTATTTTTTTAATATTCGAGAATATTTAAATATACGATTTTAAATGAAACTTAGCAATAGTATTTAAAAGTGATTAATATAGTTTATTTTCAAGATTTAAGATTTAGATATTACTTATATAGGTATATACTATAATGTTATATAGTGTAAATATCAATCAAATTTCACAATTTTTATTCAAGAAATTTATAAAAATTCATAATATTTTTTAATAATTACTGAAAAAAGAAAAGTCTTATTTATAATGTAATTTAAGACTTTAAAATTTTAAAATTCATTTTTATGTATTTTCAGATTTTTAAAATTACGTAAAAAAATAAATACGTAATTACGGAAAAAAATTATCGGATAAAAATTTTTGTGTGTTTTTGGGGGGGCCTAATTAACTAATGAGTTTAGCAGAGGAAAGTTTACAAGCCAATTGCTGATTAATTTAACTAATAAGAGAATTATTAATCTGAAGATACTCTTTAATATAATGAATAAATGAAGAAATCTATTTACAGGAATCCATTTAAGAAATAAGAAGTAAACAAATTAGATAAAATGAGAAAATTGTCACAGGGAAGTGGTGCTGTTGATAAGAGCAACAGAAGTAAGGAGAAGAAGAGTGAGATTGATGAATGGCTGGACAAGGAGTGTGAACATTTCTTTAAAGTAAGGAGGAGGATTTAGATCTTATTACACAAGGATAAGAACACCATTCAAATAAATAAAATAAGTTAATTATGCTTTCTTATTCAATTATTGGTGATTCGGCAAAATTAGAGGTAGACTAGTGTAAGAACTAATATACTACCAAAATAAATAAAATAAATTATCACAATAGATTTCCATGATTTATTTAGCTTATCCTTTAAATTGAGATTCATTAATTTGCTTTTAGATTAATCAGTACTTAAAATATTTTACAATACAAAATTATGCTTAATAAATAAAATGAAAAAGTTTTAATTTACTTTTGTTTTTACTCTTTCCTTTTTAACTTACCTCTGCAATGCTTTGAGTTTTAGAAGTAAAGGCACTGATTTATTCTGCTTCACTATTAAAAGTGGAAAGAAGGGGCAGTTCCTGCATATTGATTATGAAGCAAGAGGAAGAAATACTGAGAACATCTAACTTAAGGTATGCAGATAGATATTCTAATAATGCCAATTAAATATTCTTATCTAAATTTATTCATTAATTATCTTAACTTAATTCAATAGTTCAAAAGCAGTACTTTTGATTATAATGAAAATTCAGGCAAAAATTTCTCATGTGTAAAAGAATTCCCTGAAAACGGTCAAATCAAATTATGCTTTAAATCAGAGGATAGTATGTCAAAAACTATCAATTGGTTTTTGATATCAGGGAGGATGCAAAGAAAATTGAGAATAATGAAATATATCTTGATCATATTCAAAATCCCAAAACCCCTTCAGTAGTTTGATTGAGTTTTTGATTGATAAAAGTAGACTAATAGTGCATACTTTATTAGGGTTTTAATAGCGTTTATGTAGGGGTTTAATGTTTAAATATTAGTAATTTAAGTGAGTATATAGATTTATTGTTTAAGTTGCGATTTTGATGAGATGAATATAATGAATAACTCTAGCCTGTTCTGAATTATACATCTATTGCAAGGCTAGTCCATAAATCTCCTGCAACTGTGAGGTCTCACTGTCTATTAGCATTGAATTTAAAGAGATAGCATCTTAATTCTAAGCCTAAGAGACCCTTAAAATTTTAGCAGCATCATATTGAATATCTTATTAATGATAAGACTCTTAAATACTGGGCTCATTTCACTCTAGCCTAGAGGGCTGTGATGTTTCATCGCCAATTTCCTGAGCTTCACATATCTGCATAATCGATAGCTTAAATATATAAAAAGAACGGAATATCTTAAAAACAGTCAATCGCATTAGGAGAGTGATTGACTTTAATGTTCCATTTTATAAGACTAATTTAAATTATAAATTCGATTAAATGCAGAGGTCTTAAGAGCATAATATAAAGTTCATACATGCTGATGAAGCTGTATTTACATTCAAAACCTCTTAATGAGGTTTATAAGTGTTTTGATTTGTAGGGAATTTGTTAGTGGTTGAGGTTATTAATAGGTTATAATGTGAAATTTATAGTAAATGTATTTAATTTAATCACTCAAAATGCACTTTTGGATCATGTGGGAGAGGTCTGAAGTTTATCTTACTTAACCACAACTCTATCTGCTCT
This sequence comes from Oxytricha trifallax, assembly GCA_000711775.1. Taxonomy (NCBI): domain Eukaryota; phylum Ciliophora; class Spirotrichea; order Sporadotrichida; family Oxytrichidae; genus Oxytricha; species Oxytricha trifallax. The sequence goes on from ARYC01002694.1 coordinate 28,795, forward strand.
ATTGATATGTCTGATCTTGAGTTTGGTTTTATTATTATTGATTCTGCCATATGTTTTATTGATTGAGATACTCTGGTTTTGTCTATAAACTACTTGATTCTTTACTTAGCATCTTTCTCGCACCTTGTAGAGTAGTAATCGTTGCGAGGCATATCGCACTCTATTATTATTGCTGCTAAAGCCCACACATCCCACTAAAAAAGTCATTATCTCTCCAGTCTTCTCTTTCTGGATAATAGCCTTGAGTTCCCATTACAGTTCCAAGCCTTGAGACTTCCACTCTTTAGGCTCTGTTGAAATCGATTATTGCTACTCTTACTGGAGAAAAGTTTATCATAATATTTTCTGGCTTTAAATCTCTGTGAACAAACCCTAACTTGTGAAGCTCTTTAATGCCTTGTATGGTCTGAGTTGCTATTTATCCAAGTTACTTATGATTCCTTTGATCTGTTATGAAATCTCTTAGAGTCATTTCAAAGATTGGGAGTCAGAATGCAGCATGATCCTTTGTAAGGAGAACAGCATCTAGCTTGATTAAGTAAATACACTCTTTAAACTTTGCTTGAGTGAGTACTTGATATTCATTTGTAAACTCCATCTAATATTTATCATCACTTAAGAGAAAGTTGAAGGGATAAACCTTGTATGCGTATTGATGATCATTGATAACTTTCTTATCAAACGAGTCTCCTAATATTAGGTAGCTTTAAAGAGAAGTATCTAGGTCAATTTAAGCAAGAACTGGTATTTCTTGTATTGAATTTTGATCATGATTTTTGTGATTTCAGAGGTTAGTTGGTTACGTGCCTTCTTTACGTACTCTAAATCACTAGCTTATTCAGGCACTACCGCTTTAGAATATTCCCTCGATTTTCTTTTGTTCATAAGCTTCAACTCAACTTCATGCTTTTCAATTTCTATTGTCTTTTTTGTGAGCTTTTAAAAAATGTTTCTTCAAGTGTCTTGTATGAGAGTACTACTTATGACACTCAAAGCAATCATACTTCCCATCGATTTTGTCGTGCTTTAAGTATACAGTAGGCTTGGCTTCTCTATGCTCCTTCAATGTCTATACCAGCTTGATTTATGATCGAAATCTCTCTCACACTGCTCACAAAAGTATACTACTATTTCTTCAGTTTGTATTTGAATATCATTAATACCTTTCTCCTCCTCTCTGTCTCCCATACACTTGCTTGCCATTTATTTTCTATTATTAATTTCTATTTTAATAACAGAGACCTCAAGTGATAGCTCTGGTAGTTCTTTATGAGAGTTCATCTCACAGCTATCACACTTTTTATTGCTGCCAAAGGTAAGTCTCGTTTAGTTTGATGGAAGTGCTGTTGTTTTTCTTAAAATGTTAGCGCTCATATTTAAATTTGAATTTAAAATTATAAAACTGCCTCTATAACTGAGAGCTTATATGAGAGCTTGCAAGCCTACAAGTTTATAGGGAAGTTCTTAGAGTATTAGAGAAGAAATGTAAGTGTTAAGAGACAATCCAGCTCTAAAAATGGGGGAGGAATTAACCATTTTTACTATCAATAATAAGTTGATTACACCACGTATCTATTTAGGAGGTGCACCTAATTAAGTACGTACTGCTTTAGGAGGTATTTTGTGATTTTATGAAATAAATTAGGATGCTCCTAATTAAGTACTAGCATTAATTAATGCTCCTAATTAAGTACTAGCATTTTAGGAGCTGCTCCTAATTAAGTACGTACCAATTTAAATTTAAAAATATGGAACTATAACAGTAGAAATTGATATCAATCTCTCAAGTTTGAAACCAGTTCTCAAAACTTTCTCCATATCCTTCTAAGAGGTTGACCTCCTATAGGATGCCCATATTTAATAGTAAGTTTTACAGAGGTAAATAATTGAAATCAATAAAATTAAATTTGAATATAATTTCGTAGATCTGTAAACAAGATGTAGTCAATGAATGATGCAATGAAAAGAGTGCAAGCACAAGAATTGATTCAAAGATTTAGAAGCAAGTAGGATCTGCATCGCTACTTGGTGCAGCAAGGTAATGAACTCATAGTAACTAATCTTGATTATGTAGTTGGTTTGTTCTTGCCAACGATGGAAGGTACTAAAATTTCATTTCTAAGAGCCATACTCTGCGAAGAGAAGAAAGCATTGAAAACTTAAGATGTAAAGTTTGCAGAGATTCCAAACTATCCAGAAATCTCAGTGACTAACTTATATGATGATGCTATGAATGACCCAGAGGTTTCTCTGTACCTGCCTACTAAGAAGCAGTTGTCAAACAAACTACCTGAAAGAAACTATTTCTTTGGCATACTTGCAACAATTAAAGGTGATTACTTGAAAGAAATTATTCAAGAATCTCATAAGAAAAGGTACAGCATCTCTTCAGAAGATAAGGACAAACAAGGGATCAAGATAAGTGAGAGCTGGCTATCAGAGCTGCAGAAGCACCCTTATATTTCAAGTAAGATTTGTAGCTTAACTCTTTAGAAAAATCTGGACCGGCATCTTTTTTATGAAGGAATAGAGCAAGCTTCACAGAGAGAGAAAGTCGCAGACGAAGTATGAAGTTAGCAAGAGACTTTATTTAAATATTTAGCCGCCAGAGTCAATGAACATAGATGCTGGAGCTGGCAGCAAGAGAAGAAACCTTGGAGGAGGGAAGCAAGAAGTAGAAGAAAAGAAAGAGAAGCCAGCTCTCACGAAAGAGTTTTAAATGTGACTTAAATATTTATTATTATATATACATTCACTCTCCCTTCTTTAGCACACTTTTATGCCAACTAATTATCAACTCTCTTAGCTGAACTTTTTATAAAATCGAGTGTATCAATAGGTAGGTCATGCATCAGGTGGTATAGCAGCAGTTTCTTATAATGACCTTTTAGTATACCCCAGTAGAATTCAATTCCATTAAACTATGGACTGTAAGGTACGTTAAACACTGGCGTTATTCTAAGTTGTTCATAACTCTTCCTTGTAACTTTTGTCTTATGAACTGAAAGATTATCAACAAACAGTATAATCTCTTATTCAGGGTACTTCTTCTCAGCTGCTCTAAGAACTTAATATACTGCTCTGTCTTAATAGAGCGAGGATGAATAACACAAGTTTCTAAACCAGCATCCTCGCTAATACCTCCAAGAATTGCCATTGTTTATAAATTGACTTTCTAGTCATATACCTCTATACTACTATGCCTCTTATACCAAGACTTCTGATGAAAGTGTTGAAGAAAAACACAGCCTCGTCAGCATGAATAAACTTAATATTATTCTATTAGGCTCTCTGCATTTAATTATAAATATAATTTAAGTTATTGTTGCAAAATGGCAAAGTGAAATCAATCACTCTCTTGATACGATTAACACCTTTGTAAGAGATACCATTCGTTTATAAATGTTTGCAACAGACTATGCAGAGATCTTCAACTCAGGGAACTGGCGATGAAACATAATAGCTCGTTAGTCGAGAGAGAAGTGAGCCCAATACTTCAAAGTTTTTTCATTAATAAGATAAACAATATGCTTCTATAGAAACTTAGACTTCCTCTTAGGCTAAGAATTAAGCTATTATTGCTTTAATTACACAGCTATCAAGCAGTAAGAGTGAACAAATTATGGCCACGCTTTAAGAGCAGTGCAATAGACTTATAGTTCAGTACTGGTTTGAATTATTCACTATACACATCACACCCATAACGCAGTTTAAACACTAAATCTATATACTCTTCATCATAAATAGACCCCAAAAGCTTGAAATTTTAGTCTCGCATTTAATTAATAACCCCAAACCCTAACAAATTCCCTACAAATAAAAGCACTTATAAACCTCATTAAGGGGTTTTGGGTTTATTCAATACCTTTATATCAAGGTCTTGGTACAAGAGGTATAGTAATATAGAAGTTTATGACTAAAAGGTTAAATGTAAACTCATGCTATTCTTGGAGAAATAAGTGAAGATAGTGGCCTCGAGACTATTCACCCTCGTTCTATAAACACTGAATAATATATTAAGTTCTTGCAATAACTCAGAGATAAGTACGCTGACTAAGAGATTATTCTATTCGTTGATAACTTATCAGTTCATAAAACTAAAGACTCAAGGAAAGAATATGAAAGGCTAAATATAACACCTGTATTTAATGTTCCTTACAGCCCTTAGTTCAATGGAATTGAGCTATATTGGGGTCACTACAAGAAACTTGTGCTTTATTACTTGATGCACGACTTAAAGATAGATACAGTAGATTTTATTTAAAGTGCTTCTAAAGAGTCAGCGATGATAAAGCTTAAGTGTGTGAGAGAGAAGGGAGGTTTTGTGTATATAAATAAGTTTTAGATTCAAACGAATGAATAAGTTCACATATTAAATTTAGCCGTAAAGGGATTTGGCTCCTCTTTCTTTTATTCCTCTTAAGGCTTGCTTGGGCCCATGTTTCTTCTCTTAGTGCCAGCTCCTGCATCTATGTTCATCTCTTCTGGCTTTTATAAATCTTTGAAGAGCCTCTTACTCAATTCATGTTTTACTTGAGACTTTCTCTCTCTGTTTAGGTTGCTGCGCTCTTTCATCATGTATATAGCAGTCCCAGGTTTTTCTATAAAGTTTGAAGACTAAGCTTACTTGAGATGAAAGGATGCTTTTAAAGTTCCTACAGGCAGGTATCACTTATTTAAATACCTTGCTTCTCTTTTTCTTCAGGAGAGATCCTGTATCGTTTCTTGTGAGCTGCTTAAATAACTTCATTTAAGTACTCAGGTTTCAGAGTTGCAAGAACACCAAAGAAGAAGTTTCTCTCTGGCAACTTATTAGAGAGCTGTAGCTTTGAATGGAAGGTAGAGAGCTACGTCCGGATCACTCATAGCATCGTCATATAGGTTTGACACTGATATTTCAGGGTAGTTAGGAATTTCAATCATCCAAATTTCATTAGACTTAAAAGCTTTTTCTCTTCACTAAGTAATGCTTTTAAGAATGAGATTTTAGTTCCCTCCTAAGTCGGCAAGGACAATAAAACTATAATGGATTTATTAATCTTGCTTAATAACTTACCTTGCTATATCAAATATCTATAAAGGTCCTCTTTACTTCGAAATTTTCCAATTAAATCTTGAGATTAAATTCTCTTCATTGCATCATTCATAGACTCCATCTTGCTTCCTCTTTCTAGAAATGTTAATGAAATTTAAAATTATGGAATCCATTCTAAGTTTATTAAAATCTTACTACTAAATAGGGAGGACCTACTGGAGGTCAACCTTGAAAAGATATGCGGAAAAGCATTGAAAAACCTGCTCCAAGTTTCACAGATTGATTTCCATTTTATCAAACTATCTCCATTAAATTGCTCCTAATACTGTTTAATTATTTTAGGAGGTCCTCCAAATTAAGTTCAAACTTTATTAGGAGTTAAATTTTAAGGTTAAAAATTAATTAGGGGCATAATTTAAAAATAATTAATAACTTTACCTCCATATTAAGTTCAAACTTGATGTGGAGGACCTCCTAGAGAAACAAAACTTCATTAGGAGTATTTTAATTTACTAAAATGTATTAAATTCTCATAAAAAATGTAAACTTAGAGTCTTTTATGGTTAGTTAATTTTCTTACATATCAGCAAATAATCTACCAGAGTGTCTTATACTCGACTACTAAAGTTTCTCTAGGTTTATTTTATCATTATTATAATAAAATATATGAGCAAACTAAAATGAGCGCTAACCTGATAAGAAGAGCAACATTACTTGGATCAAGTCA
>ARYC01002695.1:0-29686 GCA_000711775.1 Oxytricha trifallax
AGGACTGTAAGGAACATTAAATACAGGTGTTATGTTTAGCCTTTCATATTCTCTCCTTGAGTCTTTAGTTTTATGAACTGATAAGTTATCAACAAACAGGATAATATCTTATTCAGCATACTTATCTCTTAGCTATTGCAAAAATTTAATATATTATTCAGTCTTAATAGAGCTAGGGTGGATAACATAAGTCTCAAGCCCACTATCTTCACTGATTCCACCAAGGATTGCATGAGTTTATACCTTAACCTTTTGATCATAAACTTCTATGTTGCTGTACCTCTTATACCAAGACCTCGATATGAAGGTATTAAACGTGAATACTGCCTCATCAGCATGTATGAACTTTATATTATGCTCTTAAGCCCTCTGCATTTAATCGAATACAAAATTTAAATTATCCTTATAAAATGGAACATTAAATTCAATCACTCTCTTAATGCCATTGACTGTCTTGTAAGATATTCCTTTCTTTTTATAGATGTTCGCTAAAGATAAAGCAGAGATATGAAGCTCAGGAAATTGGCGATGAAACATCACAGCTCTCTAGGCTAGAGAGAAGAGAGCCCAGTATTTAAGAGTCTATCATTTATTAGAAAATCGATATGATGCTACTAGAATTTTAAAGGTCTTTTAGGCTTAGAATTAAGATGCTATCTCTTTAAATTCAATGCTAATAGACAGTGTGATCTGACAGTAGCAGGAGATTTATGGAGCAGTCTTGCAATAGATGTGTAATTTTGAATAGGTCTGAGTTGATCACTATAATCATTACATCCATAACGCAACTTAAACAATAAATCTATATTTCACTGTCATAAACTGATCCCAAATCTCGCATATTCTCACTTAAATTACTGATATTTAAACCATTAACCCCTACATAAACCCTATTAAAACCCTAATAAAGCATGCGTTAATAGTCTACTTTCATCAATCAAAAACTCAATCAAACAACTTCAGGGGTTTTGGGGTTTTGATTGTGATGTCAATAAGCATTACCCTAATTTAATCATTATGAGTTTGTGAAGATTTTAACTTAAATTGAGATTTAAGTATGTGAAAAACACTAAAATGAACAAGACTTAAATGCATTACTATTATATATAATATTTCATAATTTAAATAAATGTCTATTCCAAGGACTTCTTCCATAAGTTTAGATACAAAGAAGTAAATATCAATAATTTTAAAGGAAAGATCGACTGATTATATTCTTCTTTCTTTCTATGATCTTATCTAAAGCTTTCATCTTTAAATATCATGTAATTATTATGAAATATGCGAATTAAGGTTTAATATTACCTATATAAACAACAAAATTGCATTTTATGTGATTTATTTTGCGCTTTTATTATCTATCTTAGCATCTTAAACGTTTTCTTTATTGCCATCTTCCTAATTATTTCTGTAATTTGTTGATTCATTTCAAGTTATTTGGTGATATTCAGATTCTATAATAAAGTAGAAATCCCAAAATCATTAGAGACCATTGCTTAAACAAGAGTCATGCTTGATTTCAGAATTATAATCAAGAAATGCTATTAATTTAGAAACTTAAATTTATCAACATGAATTTAATCAAAAATTTATATCAAAATAAATTCTTTCATTGTGATAAAAAGCAATAAATAAGTATTATATTGAGTACTTTTTGTAAGTTTTTATTAAGTAAACTAAAGTGTAGTCAGTATTAATAATAATGATGATTCAAGATGATAGAAAAAAGCAGTTTAAAAAAACGCAATCTCTTTGATGAAAAAGGTTTAGATAATTCAATTGCATAAAAGGAAGGATTATCAAGCACAAATGACAATGTAGTAGCAAAAAAAAGAAAAAAATTACTTTCAATATGTGCGCTAAAAAAGTATATAAGGAGATTGAATTGGCATCTAACCAGGATCAGTTTATATATATATATCGCTTTACCCAATCATTATCTTTGTTAGAATTGATACTACTGGTACTTCCAAGTTCAATATTGAGACAAAAGTTTTACACATACTACAAACATATATATATAGAAATTTGATAACAAGATTTTTTGACGAAACATTTGTATCTGAAGATTGGGTATAAATGAAGATTTTGATCTAGCATTTTTTTGGAAAGGCTCCAACATACTCTTGGCACTAAAACAAAAAATTGTTTGCCAAAAATATTATATTTTTGCAAAGTACAAAATTTTCAAATTTCAGGCTAGAAAAAAACATATTTTTATCTTGAAGTTTTATTCAAAACCTAATACCATATCTTTAGTTTTTATTATTTTGTTTGATCAATGTTGCTCAATAAAAATCTAATAATACATAATGTTCTTGTAATAACTAAGATATAAGTACACCAATTAGATAACTTAATGGTCTATAAAACTATAATTCTTAAGGAAGAAATTTGTAAGCCTCAACATAACACCTGCATTTAATGTTCCCTACAGTCCTCAGTTCAATGGAATCGAATTATATTTGTGGGTTATTGAAAGGCCACTACAAGTAGCTTCTAATCTATCTCTTGATGCACAACTAGAAGATAGATACAGTAGATTTTATTAAGAGTGCTGCTAAAAGAGTCAGTGATGATAAAGCAAAAGTAAGCGCAAGAGAAGGGAGAATTTGTGTATATAAATAAGTTTTAGATTTAAATGAATGAATAAGTTCACATATTAAATTTGCTCGTAAAGGGATTTGGCCTCTCTTTCTTTTCTTCCTCTTAAGGCTTGCTTGGGCTTATGTTTCTTCTCTTAGTGCCAGCTCCTGCATCTTTGTTCATCTCATTAGGTTTTTAAATCTTTAAAAGTATATAGTCAAAGCTTAGTAAAGGTGAATTGATGGTTCTGCAGATCTTAAAGCCAGGTTTCGCTAATTTTAATTCACTGCTTCTCTTTTTTTTCTGGAAAGATGCTGAATCGTTTCTTGAGAGCTTTTTAAATTACTTCATTTAAGAACTCTAGTTTTAAAGTTCCAAGCAAGCCAAAGAAGAATTTTTTTAAAGGCAATTTGTTAGAGAGTTGTATCATAGAAGGTAGATAAATAAACAGCAACATCAGGGTCTCTCATTGCATTATCCTAGATGTTTGTTCTAAAGATTTCTAGGTAGTTCATTTTATTTCATTAGTTTTAAAAGTTTTTTCTCTTCACTTAGAAAGGCTTTTAAAAATGAGATTTTAGTTCTCTCCTATATCGGCAAGAGCAATCCAAGTACGGTAAGGTGTGATTTTTGAATATAAAAGCCAAATGAATATTTAATACAGTTATACTTCAAAATACTAGCAAATTTCAGGCAAAAATAAGGTTTGGTGCTAATAGGCAGCAATATTGAAGGTTCATTAATCTCTCTGTTTTATGTTATATATTTTCCTTCATAGCAATATTTGTAGTATCATAAGTCTCTGCAGTATGCATTTAAGAATCAAAGCTACTTATTTTTATATTTAAGTCTTTAATATGTCCAGTGGTTAGGATTTCGCTTCACAATTCGCACATTTTACAGATTTTTTTTGAATTTATCCCGAGTAAGGAATTGTAATTGCTGAAATAATTTTAATTAGGAAATAAATTTTTAATTTATTATTTGAATAGGACTGTTATAGATTAAAATTATTAAGATTATCTGAAAATATATTAAGATTTGTGAAAAACTAATTTAGACTATTTAAATATTAATTCTATAGTATAAATCATTTTCTAATAAACTTTTGTCATTTTTCACAAATCTTAATATATTTTCAGATAATCTTAATAATTTTAATCTATAACAGTCCTATTCAAATAATAAATTAAAAATTTATTTCCTAATTAAAATTATTTCAGCAATTACAATTCCTTACTCGGGATAAATTCAAAAAAAATCTGTAAAATGTGCGAATTGTGAAGCGAAATCCTAACCACTGGACATATTAAAGACTTAAATATAAAAATAAGTAGCTTTGATTCTTAAATGCATACTGCAGAGACTTATGATACTACAAATATTGCTATGAAGGAAAATATATAACATAAAACAGAGAGATTAATGAACCTTCAATATTGCTGCCTATTAGCACCAAACCTTATTTTTGCCTGAAATTTGCTAGTATTTTGAAGTATAACTGTATTAAATATTCATTTGGCTTTTATATTCAAAAATTATACCTTATTAACTTAACTATAGATGAAACTTATCTTGCTAAACCAAGTATCTATGAAGGTCTTCTCTACTTCGAAATTTTTCTATTAAATCTTAAGATTGAATTCTCTTCATTCAAAACTCCAAAATCCTTTTAGAAGTTTGATTGAGTTTTTGATTGATAAAAGTAGACTATTAGTGCATACTTTATTAGGGTTTTAATAGGGTTTATGTAGGGGGTTATAGTTTAAATATTAGTTAATTAAGTGAGTATATGCTAATTTTGGGGTCAGTTTATGACAGTAAGTATATAGATTTATTGTTTAAGTTGTGTTATGGTTGCGATGATTATAGTGATCAACTCAAAACTATTCTTAATTACACATCTATAGCAAGACTGCTCCATAAATAACCTGCAACTGTAAGGTCTCACTGTCTATTAGCATTGAATTTAAAGAGATAGCAGCTTAATTCTAAGCCTAAAAGACATCTAAAATTTTTGCAGCATCATATAGATTATCTTATAAATGATAAGACTCTTAAATACTGGGCTCATTTCTCTCTAGCCTAGAGGGCTGTAATTGTTTCATCGCCAATTTCCTGAGCTTCACATATCTGCTTAATCGATAGCTAACATATATAAAAAGAACGGAATATCTTACAAGACAGTCAATCGCATTAAGAGAGTGATTGACTTTAATGTTCCATTTTATAAGGATAATTTAAATTATATATTCGATTAAATGCAGAGGTCTTAAGAGCATAATATAAAGTTCATGCACGGTGATGAGGCAGTATCAACATTCAATACCTTTATATAAAGGTCTTGACACAAGAGGTTCAGCAATATAGAAGTTTATGATCATAAGGTTAAGGTATAAACTCATGCAATCCTTGGTGAAATCAGTGAAGTTAGTGGGCTTGAGACTTATGTTATCCACTCGCTCTATTAAGACTGAATAATATATTAAGTTCTTGCAATTGCTCAGAGATAAGTATGCTGACTGAGAGATCATCCTGTTTGTTGATAAATTATCAGTTCATAAAACTAAAGACTCAAGGAGAGAATATGAAAGGCTAAACATAACACCTGTATTTAATAATCCTTATAGCCCTCAGTTCAATAGAATTAAACTATATTGAGGCCTATTAAAAGGTTACTACAAGAAACTTCTGCTCTATCATTTGATGCACAATCTGAAGATAGGTACAGTAGATTTTATTAAGAGTGCTGCTAAAAGAGTAAGCGATGATAAAGCTAAAGTGTGCGCAAGAGAAGGTAGTAGATTTTGTGTATATAGATAAGTTTTAGATTTAAACGAATGAATAAGTTCACATATTAAATTTGCCCGCAAAAATATTTGGCTTCTCTTTCTTTTCTTCCTCTCAAGGCTTGCTTGGGCCTATGTTTTTTCTCTTAGTGTTAGCCCCTGCATCTATGTTCATCTCGTCTGGCTTTTAAAATCTTTGAAGAGTCTCTTACTCAATTCATGCTTTACCTAAGACTTTCTCTCTCTGTTTAATTTGATGCGCTCTTTCATCAAATAAAAAGCATTCCGAGGTTTTCTATAAAGTTAGAAGTCTTTGCTTAATTTAGATGAATGAATTATAATAGTTGCAGCCAGACACACTTTTGCTGCAGCTGCTTTAACATATAGTGTTTTAAGTTTTATTGAGATGTTAAAATTATGATAGCTATAAAGCTAGATTATATGTTGATTTAAGTTTTTTATCTTCGAGAGTCATTGTTTAAAACAGTGTCTCTCGAGAATTTTAAAATTTTTTAAAGCATAAATAAGTCATTGTTAAAAATAATCATATATTAACTTCTCTAGTAAAATATTTTTTTTCCTTATATAAATTAATTACATCCTTAAGGATATAGTCATAAATCTGTTAGGATTATTAGGGTGCCTTATTAGGATTCCTCAATTTAACTTAGTGGTTAAAATTGATATTTTAACTTAAGATAGAAAAATGTTCTAATTCTATTAGGAATTATCTTATTTCATTTTAGATATCGAGAAATTTATTTAATAATATTGAAAAATATTGAAAAAAATGTAGATAAAAAATGTTTAAATTTTGAATCCTCGAGAGACACTGTTTTAAACGATGACTCTCGAAGATCATAATAATATGAAGTTTAGATTAAATAATTAAAAACTTAAATATATTTTAAAATAATTTTAATTATTAAAAAAATGGAGATTTTTAGATTAAAATCTCCTTATGTCTCGTTGAGCATCAATCAATTCTTTAATCAGATGCAACTATTGTAAATGCTTTTGCAGTTCTTACAGCCAGGTGTCGCTGATTTTAATTCCCTGCTTCTCTTTCTCTTCAGAAGAGTTTCTGTAGTGTTTCTTGTGAGCTTCTTAAATTACTTCACTTAAGCACTCTGGTTTAAGAGTTCCAAGAACTCCAAAGAAGAAGTTTCTCTCTGGTAACTTATTTGAGAGTTGTAACTTTGATGAAAGGTACAGAGCAGCATCTGGATTACTCATAGTATCATCATACAGGTTTGTCACTGAGATTTCAGGGTAGTTAGGTATCTCAATCATCTTTATTTCATTGGTCTTAAAAGCTTTTTCTCTTCACTTACTTAGTAAGGCTTTTAAGAATGATATTTTTGTTCCTTCCTGAGTTGGCATGAACAATTTAACTATGGGTAATATATTAGTATTTGATAAATCTTACCTTGCTATACCAAATATCTATAGAGGTCCTCCTTATTTCGAAATTTTCCTATCAATTCTTGAGATTGTATTTTCTTTATTGCATCATTCATAGACTCCATCCTGCTTTCCTTTTCTATAAAAGTTTAAGAAATTTAAAATTATGGACATCCATTCTAAACTTACTAAAATTTGACTACTAAATAGTGAGATCCAACTGAAGGTCAACCTGAATAAGATAGTAAGAGAGAAATGGTAAAAATTTCTCCAAGTTTCAAAGTTTGAGTTCTATTTTTATCAAATTTCTCCATAAGATGGTGCTCCAAATTTATTAAAACTTAATTAGGTGGTTATATTAAAGTTCAAAACCGTATTAGGAGGTACTTAAAAAAATTAAATTTTAATACCTCCCGTCCAAATTTAACAGAACAGCTCTAGGAGCACCACCTAACTTCAAAAAACACATTTAGGTGCATTTTAATGAATAAAATGGATGAATTAGTATATTAATTATCTCTAAATTTAAGAAATATAAAACTTATGTCTCGTACTCTGTTCTCAATAAACCTCTCTAAACCTTTGAGGATAGGCTCTTCTTACTCTTGTATAAAGGTAGAATTTAAATTGCTTGTATAATTATTAATAGTATTTATAAAATGAGCGGTAACTTAGTTAGAAAAGCGGCATTGCTTGGAATTAGCCAGCAAAAGCTTTCTTTCATGAATCAAAAGAAAATTGAGACTTGCTATGCCTCTATCTAGTACGAACCTGAAATTTCTAACTTTAGGTATCAGACTTTGAATAGCAATTCAATTTTTAAATAGAAATGCAGAGCTAATAAATTTAATGCGAAGTTCCAATGAAAATGGTTGAAGAGGAGGAAGAGAAAAAAGTAATAAAAGCGTTACATTTTTGTGAAGAGTGTGAGAAGAACTTCACTTATAAATCTGCTCTTAAACGTCATATCTTAGAGCAGCATTCTAACAAGCCCAAGCTCTATCTTAAGCATGATAAGATAGATGAAAAATATTTCTGCCCTTACTGCAATTAGTAATACAATTATTCAAGGGATCTAAGAGTTCATCTATAAAACCATCATGGCAAGAAGTTTGAAGTAATAGATCCAGAGACTGGTGAGGTCTTCCTTTAAAAAAGAAAGCCAAGAGACCCTTTTTGAAACTTTGGAACAAAGAGTAAAGAAAGAAAATAAACTTATTAAAGCAGTAAGAAACCTCCAAACCTCCAAGCCAGAGATAATAAAAATCACTCATATGATGCATGCACTTTAACTTCCAATATTGAATATAATTGACCTTAAAGAGTGTAAAGAAAGTTACCTTATCCTTGAGTATAAATTTGATAAGAAAGTCATAACAGATAAGTTGTTCGCATACAAGATATATCCGTTCAACTACTTCAAATGCGATGACAAGTATCAAATGGAATTCTAAAATGAATACCAAGCACTTACGAAGTCAAGAGATAGATAGTGCAGATTTATAAGAAATCTCTATGCTATTCTGCTTGCTCAAGATCATGTAGCATTTCGTCTTCCTATACTAAAATTCATTAAGAGACTACATTTAAGATTAAAGGATACCAAAGTAGTTACCTCTGATTCTCACAAATGCTTTCGAAGGCATTGAGGAGCTGCACACTCTAGGATATGTTCATAGAGATTTGAAGCCTGAGAATATAATGCTTGACTTTTCACCTCTCAGAGTAGTAATAATAGATTTCAATAGATCATAGAGAGTTAAAGCTATAGGACTTGGCAACGTGTATGGTACTTCTGGATACTTTCCAGAAAGTGAGGACTGGAGAGATCGTGATATTAAGTGGGATATATGGGCTCTAGCAGAAATAATTTGTGAATGCAATATGGCAAGAAATGATTACTATAGCTGCAAAAGAGAGAAAGATTCAAAACAGAGAATACAGCAATATCTAGACTAAAATAAGATAAAAGGTAGAATGAAAGATATGGCTGAGTAAATAATTATCAAGCCTAATAACAGAGCTGACCATACAATAGACTAAATTGTAAGTTTGATAGGAGAAATAAAGTTTAGGAAGCTGCCTCATGATGCCAAAGTATTGTTTGAGTTAATAATAAAAATAAAACACTTGCATTACACACTAATTTACATTATACTATAACCCAAACCCCTATATAAACCCTATTAAAACCCTAATAAAGCATATGTTAATTAGTCTGCTTTCATCAATCAAACTACTGAAGTGGTTTGGGGTTTTGATTGCATTATTCATACTCCATCTTGCTTCCTCTTTCTAGAAATGCTAATGAAATTCAAAATTATGGATATCTATTTTAATTTTGTTATAATCTTACTACTTAATAGGGAGGACCTACTGGAGGTCATCCTTGAAATGGTATGAGTAAAAACTTTAAAAACCTTTTCCAAGTTTCACAGATTGATTTCCATTTTATCAAACTATATCCATTAAATTGCTCAAAATAATGTTTTATTATATAGGAGTTCCTCCAAATTAAGTTCAAATTTTATTAGGAGTTAATATTTTAAGGTTAAAATTTAATTGGGAGCATATTTGAAATTAAAATATTTTATAACTTTACCTTCAAATTAAGTTCATACATGAAATGGAGGACCTCCTAGAGAAACTAAAATTCATTAGGAGTTGTTTAAAATGCTAAAATGCATAAAATGCTCATAAAATATGCAACAAACAGTCTTCTATGGTTATTTAATTTCTTACCTCTCAGCAAAGAATTTACCAGAGTAATTTATCCTTTATTATTATGGTTTATCTAGGTAGATTTATCATTATTATAATAAAATATATCAGCAAAATAAAATGAGCGCTAACCTGTTAAGAAGAGCGGCATTACTTAGATCAAGTCAATAAAAGTTATCATTTAATTGACTAAGAAAGCAGAGACCAGATAAGCTTGTACTTTTACTTATGACACTTTGATCAGTCTAACTTTGAAATTTAATTATAAACTAAGTAGGAGATCATCATAGAAGCTGTTAAAATTGAGGTTTAAACAATCTTCCTTAGAGCATTAATAATTACTTGCTAAAGTTGAAAATTAATACAAAGAATGCAATAAGGTTTTGCTCTATAAGTAACTAAAAAGAGACAATTTAGAATTATACACAACGATGTGCCTAGGTTATATCTCAAGTATTAAAATAATGATGGCAAGTAATTTTGTGAGTTCTGTGAGAAACCATATTCTCATACAAGAGATCTTAAAGTGCACTTAAAGAAAAAGGTTAATCAAAGTTTGTATTTATTCATGTGCTACAGGAAAATGATTCCTTTATAAAAGAAAGTCAAAAAATCCTGCCAAGTTTCTTTGTGTAGTAACGCATTAGTAAATAAAAATGAAGAAAGCAGTAAAGAACTTTCCTGTCTCTGAGATATACAAAATCATGGTAAAAATTGAGGCGATGAAGATTCCTATCTAAAATATAACTGACATGGAATCTTGCATTGAAAGCTACCTCACTATTGACATCACTAATGACTAATATGCCTCTAAATATATCAATTAAATTACTTACTTGCCATCGACAAGTTTTAATTCTAATTCGCTAATGAGTATCCAAAATCCCAAAACCCCTTAATGAGTTTATAAGTGCTTTGATTTTTAGGAAGTTTTGCTAGGGGTTTGGGTTATTATTAATTTTTAATGTGAAATATATAGTAAATGCTTTAATTATTCACTCAACAACAAAAAAATGCACTTTTCAATAATGTGGGAGTGGTTTGAAGGTTATCTTACTTAACCACAACTCTTTCTACTCTAATGTTATGTCTCATTTAGATTTTGGTTTATATTATTGATTCTGCCTTTTTATTTTAATGATTGAGAGATCTCTAGTTTTGTCTATAAATTACATGGTTTTTTTCTAGGCATTTTTTTCACACCTTGTTGAGTAGTAATCGTTGCGAGGCAATTTAATGCTCTGTTAAAGTCAATAATTGTCACTCTTATAGGTGAGAAGTTTATTATAGTATTCTCAGGCTTCAAATCTCAATGAAAAAATCCTAGCTTATTTAGCTAATTTATACCTTATAAGATTTAAGTTGCCATCAAAGCAAGTTACTTATGATTCCTTTATTGAGTAATATATTCTATGAGGATAATTTCATTGAGTGGGAGTCTGAAAGCAACATGATATTTAGCAAGGATAACAGCATCTATCTTGATTAAGTAACTAAACTCTTTAATCTTTTATTGAGTAAGTACTTGATACTCATATGTAATCTCCATCTAATATTTATCATCACTTAATAGATAGTTGAAGGGATACACCTTGTAGGCGTATTGATAATTATTTATAACTTTCTTATAAAAAGAGTTTTTTTTTTATAAAAGTTAGCATTAAAGTAAGGTGTCTAGGTCAATTTAAGCAAGAAATGGTATTTTTTGGTATTGAATTTCGATCGTTATTTTAGTTATCTCATAAGTCAGTTAGTTTCGTGCCTTCTTAACATTCTCTATCTCTAGCTTATTCAGGTACTGCACAATATTACTTCGCTTTTTATTACTTGAGAAGCTTCAGCTCAACTTCATGCTTTTCAATTCATATACCTTTCTTGTGATCTTTTAATAGATGCTTATTCAAGTCTCTTGTATAAGAATATTGCTTTTGGTATTCAAAGCAGTCATACTTTCCATCGATTTTATCATGCTACAAAAATACAGTAATCTAAATTGAATTCTAAAAAGAGACACACCTTCTTCTAGAAGATTAACCTTCCGTAATATTGCTATTTAGTACATACATTTATTAGTTTGTAATATTCCAGAAAGACTTACCATTATACCTATAGGATCTTAAATTTTTAGTTTTCATGTCTAGAACAGATTACTTGTAGTTAGATAATCACCCATACACTGGTATCTTAGAAATTAAGGCAACGCTAGAATGTATTAGAAATGTTAGAAAAAAGAAGCAAGCATGCCACTCTGCTTGTCATGCGAATACTTGGTTTGCCCCTGGTAATCTTTAAGAATGTTTTCAAATTCCTCAAGAATGAATGGGAATCCACCAAGTGCATCCCAAAGCTCACAATGGAAAAAAGAACTGCTTATAAAAGGAAAGGGAGAACATAAAGTTGTTTAACAGTATTTTGTCGAGGAGATCAACATCATTGTTACTATCACCAAGAAATGTGTCTAAAGCGCTCGCTCATTGTTATCTAAGGATACTTGTCCAAGTCAGACATTTCTTTCACTAGGAACTCCGACGGATAATCAAATGGTACCACTAGAAGCTTTCTATTCTGACTTTCGCCCGTGACTTCGATTGCAATACTTTTTTTGGAATATTGCCGAAATGCGCAATGTAAAAACCAGCTTCTAGCTGATGAAAAAGTCAGAATGAGAGCAGAGAGAAACTCTTAAATGAGAGTGTTATTGAGGATGAAAAGCAAGAGACATGCAAAAGAAGATACTTTGATGTTGAGTTGCAAGCTGATTCCTTAAGTAGTAAAAAGCAGGATCTGATTAAGCCATTACTTATGTTAATGAAAATTAAGAAATTTACAAAAATTATATCCTATCAATAGTAATAACAATAAAAGTGACCTATCCACCATGCTTATTTCTATTACAATTCTATGACTTGATTAACAATTAATTTCTGTAATGACGTACTTTACTCTATGATAAAAAAGACTGGTGCTCAACTATAGAATAATAACTAGAAGCAAATTAATAAAAGAGGATGAAGACAAGAAACAGTGATGATTTTGTGAAATTTAGATATAGATAATAAACTCTGTGTTAAAATAATAATAAATATTAATTAAATAATATATGAACCTTTTTTTCAAGTTTTTTCATACTTTTAATGAATATAAAGGATGAATAATACCATCAAGTTTATTGACATTGAATATGTTGATTCATTTCTATATTATTGATTTTCCAAAAGATTTATATGCGATTGTTTTTAATTTGAAACATTATTTAATAATTAAATTTAACAAAAGTTTGCTTTTAATATATTAAAAATTAATTTAGATTAAAATAATTATATTAAATTATAAGATTATAAATTTAGTAAATCTTTAATAAAAACAAGTACCTAATCATTTAATTTTTATGATTTACAGTAAAATTTTCTTTGCAAGATTTATTTTCTAATTTTAGAGCATGAAATATTAGGTAATAACTATAAAACATAGATAATATGAAATGTTTATTTCGTCATTTTGCTTGAATTTATAATCAAGGAAATTGGTAAAAAAAATATTAATAATTACTTAAGAAATAATGTGGTCTAATATAATAAAATTAATTCAAATTTATTATCAAAAATCAATTATATAATAATTATAAATGATCTATATTAATAATAAAAGACAAAATGAAATAATGATTTATAAATAGATAATATATTATATAATAAAAATGATAATGTTTAAATTATCCATTGACAAAAAGTTTTGGCTTAACAAATGATATTTATTTAAATTGTAAAATTCAACGATTTTTTTAAAAAAAACTTTGGCTATTAGATTCATTTAGAAGGTTCGATATTATGACTCGTAGTGATTCATTAACAATAAAGAAGTAATAAATGATATTATTTTATTATCTATTCTGCTAGATAATAATATTCTAAACATATCAAGATGTCTCTAAACTATCTAAAAGAGTGAGACTTCATATTGTGACAAAATTATAAATGCAAGTAATTACATTGGACATAGTCTAAAAATGGAATAGTAAAAAATGATATAATAATAAATTTACTCAGATTTTATTAACATAGATTTATCAATAAGAAATAATATCATGTATTGTAAGAAAGTGATAATGATACAATAAAATTGATTTAATAAAAAATAATTTGAAGTAAAAAAAGTTTAATAAGAGACATAAACATTATTAAATTAAAAAGTTATAAGGATAGGGTGACCCACAGGGGCCAGAGGCTGGAGACTTCTAATAGAGCTTTCTACTACACTAAGGCCTGCTGAGGTTAGGCAGGGGGTTGCTGGGTTCACCGCATTAGGGGCCAATCGGCGGGGTTCAATCTGTCAGATCCTAAACTCCTCGAGTTGTCTGTAGCCTAAGGATTTCCCTGCATAGATGAGCTTCCTGGCGTGAGTTCAGCTTCCTAGGTAATAAGGAGCAGGATGAAGGAGGTGCTCAACCTTCAAAAGTGAGACGATGAGAACCATAGAAGCCAACGATAATGATTTTCCTCCCACACCAGGTCGGGTTAATGAGGCTACCACAGCGAAAGGACAGAGACTACTATCTCAGTAGCGGTGGAACCTGGTAAGAGTATTCTCCAGACTCCCCTTTAATTGTTTACAGGAAGCAGATCTCTGCGAGCTCTTTAGGAAACACCAGGGTAGGTGTATGCATCTCGGTGTAGGGAGAAGTGGAATGGGGGGCGAGGTGGTTTTTTGGAGTTTTTTAGTTCACCACTTGCCACGTCATTGATTGCAACGTCAACTCACCTCAGATACGTCTACGTCACGACTAAAATTAATGGTTTGATTTTAGTATTAAACAGTGATATGCTTAATTTAATTTGAGATTACTCATTATACACAGAGACATAAAAAGTAATTATACAATGGAGAAAAAAAAGAGCAAAAAATAGAGAGACAATTAAGAGGATAGATTTATATAAAGAATTAAAGATAAAAAATAAATAACTTAAAAGAAATAAAGATAAAATTGTATCTAGCAGTATATGCACAAAGGTCCACTAATAGACTCTTGGCAGTAATAAAGTAATACCCTCCTTTACACTCTAACTCCATGAAAAAAATAATTGTCTCTTTTCGCCGCTAAAACGGCCAGAAAAAATTATTCTTTTGCTGGAGTTAAAGTATAAGGGGGGGTATTACATATATACATATGCTAATGTGGTATGGTTCTTCGAGGTGCTTGCCAATACTTGTATTCCGGGTATTCAAAGCGCAGCTAATAAAACTACACACATTTCGCTCATGATATAACAATGGCTCCACTATACTTTTGGTACCAACACAAAATTTTAATTCAAAGTTAGGCAAGCGAAGTAAATTAATTTCGCTTTTGCCATAGCCCTTTATTTAGAAGATTCTGGAGTTTGTTGTATTAAAATCGGTAAATGTTTTTCAGTAAAATGAGATGAATAGAAAATATCTAATTTGATGATAAACCTACTTTTGTTTTTCTCTTTTTAATATTTTTGAACATCAGGCCTTCAACTAATTTCTTCAATTCTATTTTAAGATCAAATATTGCGCCAACCTTTATTTTATTATACTTTAGCAAACGATGCAACTGATAACTTCTTGAAAGAATTCTCATTTAATTACTACAATTTTATAGACTTTAAGTTTTTAAGACACCATAAAATATCATATGGCTGGTTTTAGTGATCCAAAAGGTGCATTACCTGCATCATCTTCGCACTTAAACTAATTATTATTTGTTGTGAGATAAGCTTGACAACTTTTCAATTCTACTAATAATGTCATGCTTTGACAGTCTTATAATCCCAGACAATTATTAAAACAAAGGATTGGGAGTTAAGAACAATTTAATAATAATTAAATTTGAATTTGCTAAAATTGTATATAATTAAGCTAAAACAAAATTAACTTACCATGATTTAATAACTATTGACTTAATTAATATGAGAGAATGATTCCAACAATACACAAAAATAGAGTTAATTTACGTTATTAACAAATAAGTATAAATTTGATTAACCCTTAACCCCATATCTTCATCTTTATTTACTAACTGGATTTATAGTAATATTTGTTATCACAAAATAGTCTAAAATGTACTAAGAAAATACCAGAAGAAAAATTTTGACAAATACAACCTTCAAATTAGCGTAAAAAGTAGTCCACAGACTTGTCTGCGTGATAAATTGACAATAATCTAAAATTCTATGTCAGTTGGAATTCTTATTCTGGAAGTCCTTAATAAATAATAATCAAATCCTCCAATCCGAATTAAGGTAACTTTCATTAGATCATGAATATTATTTCCATCTCAGGAATCAAGTATTTTGTAATTATCTATATCTTGAAGATTACTTCATTGATATGTTCATTAGCAGCTAATAATTATTAAAAGCCGTTATCGAAAAAGCTTGTATGTAAGTAAAAATGGTCCCGCTCTCTATTGAATTCACCTGCAAAGCTGATTAAGTTTAAAAGACATGGGACTTTTTATAACTAAATGGTTTAATTGGTTAATTGAAGATAACTATCATTCTTATAATAAATAAAATAAATAATATAATTTAAAAATTGAAATTTAGTAATAACTACAGCTATAAAATTTATTAAGAATTTACTCGCCAAATGTATGAAAAAGCACCACAAGATTATGCGAAATGACTCATAGTAATAAATTTCTTGGACTTTATAGAAGTCAAAGATATCATAAAATAAAGAACACCTTGGTCTACAACTTCTTAATGCAGAACAGTGTATATCATACCCTTAGATTCATAAATTCGAAGCTAATAAGATAGTTGAGATACTTATGAATTGATATCAGCCATAAATCAATGATAAAAATAAATGAAATATCTAATATGGAGATAAGCTAACCAATAACTACTAGAACACAGACAAAGGTCAAAATGATTTTGAAGAATATAACAAAATTGGAAACATAAAGTTAATTAATCATTAGTCACAGCAACAACAAAAAAATATCATCCTAGATAGCCATAATTATTAAGGCTTTCAATTTTTCAAGTAACAACTTGCAAAAATAAAACATGCATATGTGAACTGGATTAATAGGCCCAGAATTTATTTTGCAACATTTTTATATAATTAAAAATAATTCATGGGATTTAAGGAAACAATTTTTTAATGTTGATTGGTATCATTGAATACCATTTTAATTGATGTTTCCCAGTTATTTAAATAACTACTTTTAAGAGTTAACCATTTTTCGTGCACAGGATCAATTGCTCGACTAGACACTTGACTACGAGGATCTATTGTGAGACATTTTTATATAATTTTGTAAATGACATGAGATTTTAGAAAATATTCTTGGAATTGTAGCGTGGTGATTACTATAAAAGCAATAGTGAATCAAACACAGTAATTTGAACTAGCAAATAATATTTATGATCTTAAATATGAATTAAGTTATCTTTTTTTTCATTAAATCATGATTTTTGAAAACTTTAAGTCTATAATTATAATTAAACTTTATAATCATGAATTACTCAAGAAGTTGATGTTTAATTATATCATATTCTATTTATTTATTTTTAAATTTATCATCTGAGAAAAATATCATTTTAAAAGAGTCCTTCATATTCTTTTTTTTTAAAAATAAATAATAATAATTTGGTATAACTATTTTTATTTAGATAGAAATCAAAGATGCAAGATTAGATAATTTAATTTTAATAATTTTTTGCAAAAAATAGTTATAATATAAAGAGGATTATTTTAATTCTATTGAGAAAGTAATTATTAAAAACTACAATTTCAAATATATAGAATACAGAAAAAATCTAAAATAAAAATGGTAAAAAAGTTTAAATAAGTTCTTAAAAAATATTAATAAGCTAATCAAAATAAATCATTAAAAAATGAACATAAAAATGTCAAAGTTGTCTACTGGAGGCTTCGACTCTCCCTATTAAAAGGAATATTTTTTTTCAGTGTTGTTTAAGACTCTCTACCTACGGCATTATCTATGGAGCCTTGACCTCTCATGTAAATTCCTTGTCTTTCCAATGCTTAAATTATTTGCTTTTAATCATTTCTAGAATCTTTAACTGGTTTGTACTTCAAAAGCTCAAAGGATTGTAATTAAATTTCAATAGTAAAATTTTGCCCAAATTTTTAACATTTTTAATGATTTTGTTAATATGCGTTTTTAGAACATTTTTTTGATTCCTCAGATTATTGCGACAATCGTCTTTATTTTAATTTCATGATTGCACTTATTGTAATTTTTGATATTAATTGTCATATACATATTTAAAATACAATTTTATTTTCTTTTTTATTATTCATTATTAAACATTTGACTTAATATATTCTATGATTATTATATATTTGTATATTTTTAATTGTATTTATGCGGTCTTTACCTCATCTTTGACCATTTTACAATGTTCTATTTTATATTAAACATTCTTAGAAGTTGATTTATATGCCCGCATTTAATGTTATTATTGCTCATATTGTATCAACCTTTTTGTTCTTATTGGAGTGAAGATTCTTAAAACTTTTATATTATAATAGTATTCGCTATATATTAATTTTTGCTTTGATAATACTACTTTGTTAAAAGGCAAACATATCTAGATTATTTAAATTATTACTATATATATATATTTATAGCTCTGTACTTATTCCATGATATTAAATTATAATAAATCAAATAACAATCATTATAACTATTCAAAAGCTACCATGAGAGTGGCAAGGAGATCTTTATCAGTTGTGATGCAACAGCGGTAAGTCTGGGAAGAATAGTCGTTAAGTTGTACTTACTCATCTCTTAAATTTAGGAAGACATAAATATGGATTCCAAAGAACATTAAAGAAAATAATTCAAATAACTTACAAGATAATTCATTTCACAATCATTAACAACTTAATTATTTATATTTAAATAATTTATATTATTATGATCTTATTTTTTGCCTTTATTTATTTCTGTGTATAGGAGGGGATATCCAACATCTAAAAATGAGAAGAAACAAAATTATATTAATAAAAGAAGACTATCTTTTGCATCAAGAGTAGCTGATTAACAGCTATAAAGGACAAAGATGAGTTGTATGCTTGGCGAATAGAGAATCTTGGTATGAGTTTTTTACATTTTGAATATCAATGAATTCGCTCAATTACCAGCTCTGCTATCCCTAGATTTTGGTTAAAACTCCTTCTAAAATCTTTCATGAAATCTTTTATTAATGAATCTTAAACTGGCATAAAGAAGCCGTAAGTACGACTTGGTATGAACAAGTTAATAAATACTATAAATTGATAATAAGTTTTCAATAATAACATGCATGCAGATTGTTTTATTCAGCAACTAATCAATTTTAAATTATTTAAACTTGTTCAGTTTAAAATTGCTTATTTTATAATATATTACAAACTCTTCAAAGAAAAGTATGACCATTTATAAAATTAAAATATATTAATTATAATATATTGGAGTCTTTAGAATTCTTATGTTATTTTTAAGGATTAAATGGATATACAGTGCATTCTTTTATTTCTTCTTTATCTTCTGTTGTTTCCTCTTCGGTATTATTATTATTTGTTCTATCTAGATAAATCTTCAATTAACAGTATTATTTTATTGTGAATTTTATAACCTATTTTGATTTTAATCTCACATTGCTTTTTAAATAATTCTTCTTAATTAGCAAATAACAACTATTTTAACTAGCATTTAATTTGAGAATTTTTATTTAAATTAAAATAAAAATATTAATTAAAAAAGATAAAATGGAGGAGATCAACAGCTGGAATCAAATTAATCAGTTAAGTAAGCTATGGGAAGGAGAAGATCTCCAGTGTATATGGAGAGTTGGTAAGTCACGAACCAACAGACTTAGAAAACAGTAAAATACTATTTTGAGCATTTAAGTAAAGGTCAAGCAAATCTTTGCCAATAAAGCCAAACTGTTAAAATCGATGATTATTTAAACAAATACCCTATTACTTTTAGAATAGCAGTCAGCTTCATTTCTACTTGCCTAAAAGGAAAGCTAAAGAATGGGCAAGATAGAGCGAACTATTTGCAAAAAATTAACGTGACAAGAGCAGAAAAGGGACTATAAACAACAAAGATAAACATTAAACTTAATGTTTATCGTTGAAATGAAGATGGATGGAACTCCAAATTAAAACAGGATTAGATGGTGTAGGAAATAAAGGATAAAAATTAAGGCTTCAAAGCACTTGTTGAAATTTGGCTTATGAGAATTATGCGCTCAAATAGCTAGAATATAATACAAACGTGGTCAGCAAAGATCCGAGGAATTTTAACAATGAATAATGGAAGATTTTAAATGAAAGCAATTCAAAAATATTGAAGGAGTACGTGAAATTCAATATTCTAAAAGTTTAACGATATCCATTGAATATATATTCTCAACTAATGTATTCCAATTAACCAAAATGATGATTATAAGAATTCTCAAATTTACTTAGATAAAATCAATAAATAGAAATGTTTTAAACATTAAGTAATAATAATAAGATACTTTTACTTTTACATAAAGGAATTCCACTAATAACAAAAGAAGGAAAATTTGAAGGAATCTATTCCAGAAGGAATATGGACGCAGACAAAAGTAAACTAAATTGATTAAAGCTTCTCAAAAATAAGAACAATTAACAGGGATATTAAGTAATTAAGATTAACTAATAAAACCCTAAGAGTAAAATTTACTGCAATTATTGTAAAATATAAAAGCAAATCAAGAAAGTTAATTATTACAATAATATAATAACAAAAAATGATAGGTGATTAAAGTACTGGAGACCGTCCCTAGTAATAATATTACACCACTAATTAATCCATCAACTCCAATAATAGCCACTAATATTATTAGGTTACTAATAATGAAATGACAAGTGCTGGGAGCAATATGTGTATTAGCTAAGTATTTCAGCCAACACTTATTGTCGTGCAATTACACTACACATTCAAGAAATTCAACTTAAATTATAATAGTTACGGTCATTATCTATGTGTAGGTATGCCATATAGTGTGGTCATAATTAGTTGTCCATGTAGCAGGTAATCCTAGAAATACTTAATTTTAAACCAGTGGAGGCTAAATAGTACGCCCATATTTTAATTAATCAATGAAATAACAATTCACAATAATCAAAAGCGGGCCTAAGCAACATACATTTACAGGCTAAAACCTCAAAATAACAATAATCAAAACTAACAACAGTATCAAGTGCAATAACATGTTAAAAGCTTAAGTAGTTTGAGTAATGATCAAAATACAAGCAATTTCTCGCAGCTACGCTATTAGTAATAATAGTACCTAAGTAATGGGCTGTCACAACAAAAATTCTAGCAATAGTAATAACACAAATAACTTTATTGAGTGAGTTCACAGATTCCTTCGTCTTAGAATGCGAAATAATAACAGTAATAAGATAGATCAAATAAGGGAATTTTTGGAATATGAGGCAAATACTAGCATAATTTAGAATGAGTAAAACAATGACACATTAAGCAGCTTTGGCGGCAGTTAGTTCGACATGCTTGATAGTGCACCTCTGGATTTGGGGTTTGAATATAATTTTATATCTAAGACTTACTCCATGATCTCAAGATTCAATGACTTTTATCTCACTTGTACTAAAGACTCTTAGAGAATCTTCTAATTACGTAGAATATAGCATTACAGATAATAGTGGAGCTTTCCAAAAGAACTAGGTGTAGTAAATGGGCATATTAGAAAATGGAAGTTTCGCATAAACATTCAGCAGTTTCATAAAACATCACTGATCTTTACATTTACACTAACCTCGTTGGACTAGAAAAGAACGAACTATTAGTAAACGCTGAACTTTCAGTTGTTATAGATAATCTTTTTATTTTCTACGATGCTGATTATCTCACACGCACTTGTACCCCATTGACAAGTGACTCAATCTTCCTATCACTTTCTATTATTTCTTTGAGATATTCCAATGGTGTCAACAGCGACTTAATTTAAACAATTGCCTCAAGACTCGTTTGTCACATTATAAGTGGTAAAGTGTCAATTCCTGCTCTAATCTCAAACTACGTGTATACTCCATTCAATTCAGTAAAAGTAGCAATATGTGAGATTTTATGACTTTCTGGGAGAGTATCAAGGATACCATAGTTAAGACTATGATAGCAGGATTACCAACTTTGCATCGTACATACAATTCTTTCCAGCCTGATGATTTATAGAATAGCTATTAGAACCAGAGGAATCCGCCAGGAGATATCTCTCCTCATACAGACGAAATTGAAAACACTCAATAAACGAAGGCGTGGGCGTCCTCGTAAAACTCTAATTCCAAACACATCCTCTCCCTAACAAGACGTTGACGAGAGCAAATTGTGTCTTCATAGGCTATTGTATAAAATCCTTGTGACCCCCAGAAGTATTCATACAAAGACCTTTCTCCCAGACCCTAAGCCACCCAAGGAGGTGGGTCTATTATGCAGCCAGTTTGTATGCATGCTAATATATAGTGAGGAGGAGGTATACATGGAAGAATACTCCTCTCTGGAAATTGCAGAGCAAGTCAGTAATTATTTGTGGGGATACACGATTGTTGGGGTAGGCTCACTCTGTGAGATATTTGACCCCTGGTCTCAAGTCACTAGATTCCTCAGGTCATGTGAAGATGGCGGAAGCTTTTTACCGAATTGTGAAATTCTTTGACTTGCACATCTTTTGAGGGCATTTTTGGCCACCACCTATAAGAACTCACGAATCACCCATACTCTATTAAAAGTGCCAATCCGTCACCATTTGTATTAGAAGTTTATCTCGGTTTTGGAAATACTTGTCTGTGTCGTAGATTAGAGGACGATGCGTCTTTTCAAGGGCTCTCGAATGACTATCTTTGCTGGTCCTCATTTGCATTTTTACCCTCAAATTCGTCTTCAACACTGATTTGGAAAGTTAGGTAAACTTTTAATACTGAAAATATTTAATAGGCCAATTAAAGTCTAATTACCAATTATTAAAATTCAAGACACCCTATTCAAATTATAATTTATTTAAAAATTAAACTTTGAGATTAGAAATGGAGTCAAGTTCAGATCAAAGCAAGGGTCTACAACAACAGATCCAGCAGCAAGCACCACTTGGCAAGGAAGAGGCCTACAGAGTGAGAGTCATCCTTGAAGTCAAGGTCATCAGGAACGCCATTCACGCCAAAGGTCAATTATGAAATCGATCCTTGAGGAAAGGCAGTGTGGGTGGAGCACTCGAAGCTGATGTATGCAAGTTATCGAACCAGAGTTGAGTATTTTGTCAGTGAGAAGATGCCAGGGCTCAACGACCACCCCTACAAAAACATCTACGCATGAGCGCGCTTAGATCGGGACAGGGACGAAAATACCAGTTCAAGTGATAGCGAGGATTTTGACAGTAGTTCGCAAGATTCCCAGAAAGTTAGTGTCAATGGAAACTCTCAGGAGATGGCAGGCCACCAGCAAGAGGAGGAATGCAAGGAACAGAAGGAATATGCCAGCATGAGTGAGGAAGAGGAAAATTAGCATAAACAGAAAAGAATTCTTTAAGATTATGACAAGAGACTAGAATGCTGCTCGACTCTCTAAAAAATTGTTAAATCGACAACCCAATTGCTCAAGACTTAAATATATATTAAAGTATTTTATTAATTATTGATTAATTTAACATTCACAAAATTCGCTCAAATTTTACTCTTTGGGTTTTAACTAATTTAAGTAATTTATTATAATAATAACTCTTAAGAAAACAACCTGAAGAATTCTGATATAGATTTAATAGTATGAATATTAGATGCTAAGAAGTAATTCTTGTTAACGATTATAAAGGAAGAAAAGTAATTGTAATCATATGATTTAATTTATCAATATAAATACTATTAATATTTGATGGCAAGCTTGAGATAAAGAGCAAGACAAAGAATTTGTACCAGTTATCATCAATGGGCTGTTAAGAATAACATAGCTAACGGAAACAGGCTATATCATGACACAAATCAATAATGGTAAGGCAATCAAAGATATGGAACTCTGCCTTAATATAATTGACTTAAAAGGTTTCTATTGCTTGGCTAAATAATTAGCAATAAGTCGTAAATCAGACACAGCCTATCAAATGACTCACATTAAATGGTGAGATAGCATAGCAAAGTGAAGAGACAATAGATTATAACAGTAAATTATTCTACTATGTAAGAAATTAAGATTAAATTATTGTTTGGATGTCAAGAGGGGACACAATAATTACAAACGAATTGAATCCTATAGGTTTTTATGGAGAAAAAGATGTTGAAAATAGCATTGGAGAATGCAAATTTAACAAACAATAGGCTAAACCGAGTTTGATGGGTATTGATTCTGGCAAAATCAGAGAACTTCAGAGGTATAGTAAGCAGTAAAATAGCAGAATGACTAATGGTACAGTTTTCCCTTAAAACTTAAAAGAAAAGAGCAAAGTCCCTTTAAGTATAATTAAAGTTAAGAAAATGAAGAGAGTCACACATATATTATAAATAAAATTAAAGGACAAAGTTTTTTTACAGGAAATTATAAAAACTCTTTAAAAAACAAAACAAAAGCACTCTGAAGCATATCAAGGAGCCAAGATGGAGTAGTAGAAGTAGAGAAGCTTATCTTATTATAAACTTACAAAAAGCTTATTATTCCATTTGGAATTACAAATTAATGAATATACTATAATAGAAAGCATAATCAGAAGAATATAGGCAAATAGTTAGACTTATTGAAGATATATGCAAGGACAACAATATGATGTTATAGATGGAAGAAATAAAAACAAAGAAAGGAGTGGCACAAGGAAGTAGATTTCTCCAATGCTTTTCAATGTTAACCTTCAGCGTTCATTTTATTCATAAAATTAATTTAAATCCCTTACCTAATCAGGGATTGATTAGCATTTGGCAATAACATTTTTATAAATGTTAAGAATAAGTAACAAATAAAGGGGTGGGATATAAAGCTTCAAAGAAATATAGAAGTTTCATATATTAAAGTTAAATTCTATGAAGAAGTTTTATTAAGTGATGAAAAAGTGTTCAACAAAGGAGTAGGTATAAAGAAAGCTGAGGAAATCAAATACTTTGAAATGTGTATCTATTTAAATACCATATCATTGTTAAAGATATATGAGAAGAGATATAAAAAAAACATAGCTTATTTTATTAAATCTCACTAGTTTTAACAATTCTATTACTGCTGACGACATATTAATGATCTCCTAAATATAGTTACTTATTATTTATTAAAAAACACCATTAATGTCAGTAGGATATGAGAAGCAATAGGAGATTCAAAAATAAAAACGTAGCTGAAAAAGATAGCGTTCAAGACTCGAAGAGATATCCAAATATGAAACTACACAATTACGAAAAACAGCAAATAATATATAAATTTAAATAATAAATTGAAAACTAATTTAACAAAATGGAAAAGTATTTGCTAGAGCATCTTCATCATGAAAACAAATCAATCAAGCTTA
Organism: Oxytricha trifallax; assembly: GCA_000711775.1. Lineage (NCBI taxonomy): Eukaryota > Ciliophora > Spirotrichea > Sporadotrichida > Oxytrichidae > Oxytricha > Oxytricha trifallax. Next base: position 25,013 of record ARYC01002695.1, read on the forward strand.
CTAGAGAGCAACTACTATTCATTATCTAATTAAGGTCATTAAAAACAAGATTAAAATTTTTCATCCAGCTCTTGAGAAGAAGCACACAAGTGCCTGCCATTCCTATATTAATTAATATTCTAGATATATTTTTGTGAGTATACCTTTTCCACCTCCATTTGTAAATATTATTATAAATCTTCTACTTTTTTAATTTATCAAATCTCTAGTAATTATTATAAATGTCACTGGAAAGTGTAACATAATTTAGTAACTTGCGCAAAAGTGCATGAGATGGGTGAAGTAAAACCTAAGGAAGCTAAAACGCAAATCTATGAGAAGAAATATTAACATCAGAAAAGGAAGAAACTATTTATAGAATGTGATGGACACAATGATTGGCATAGATTAAAGCAAGGCGGTAGTATACAGCAGAATAAGTCACTATTGTAACATCCACAGAACTATTGTTATTCGACTCAATTGCGGATTTGTGATCTGATCAACTAAGCAAGTGACCACACGAGATTCGCTCAGATTATAAAAGACCATAGATTATTGAATTTGGATAGCAAAGCCTAAAGTTGTTGCGAAAATGATTTGACTGGATGATAGGATAAGAGGTCTGGAAGCAAGTAAGTATTACTTGAAATTCAAAATACTATTTAGAGTAACTTAAGTGAGAAACAATAAATCAAAGCAGCTGAGGATAACGTAAAATAAGTGGGATCAACATAAACATTCAAGAATGTTGATTTATAGGAGTTTAAATTGCGAAGAGTAAAAAGATATACTAAAAATCAAAAAAAATAATTAATGAAATGAAATAGAAATCTAATATTGATCATAAACTTTCAAAATAAAAATTGTATAAAATCTTGATTTAATTTGATATATCATAATTCTCAAAATTAAAGTTAAAATGTTTTTTAAATTATAATAAAAACATAAACCTTTATCATTTCTTGGAACTTTTCTTTATTTATACAACTTAAATTCTAAAACTAATCATAAATCAATTACTTTAGCGTATATTGTATCATTATATTTAGCCATTTTTATTTATAGATTTAAGAAACTGCGATAGATAATCGTGCTTTTAACAAAAACAATAAAATAAAAAGTTCTTTAAATAAATCCCTATAATTATACAAAATATTTACATTATTCTTGCTTGAATTAAAAAACAAATGCGTTAGTAAAATATGAATAATTAAAATAATAAAGTGCATGATTAATATTAACTCATTAATTGATTCTATGTAGTATATAAAAAAGCACTTAATTAATTCATTTTTATATATAATTATTATATAATAATCTAAATATACATAATAAATGGCAAGTACTTCATTTAGTGTTAATAATTTTCACGATTGCCTTATATTTTATAGAAAATAAGAATTTAAGTGAGATTATAACTAAATAGAGGAATTAAAAGAGAAGTCCTACCAACACAAAAATTGCCAAAAATACAACCACAATAAGGGAGACCACATAGATGGCTATTACTCCAACAAAGCATAATTCTGGTTAGTGGTAAAAAAGAAAATAAGATAATACTATCTAAGTAGAAGCAAAAACGAGGAGTTTTTGAATGCTATAGAAAAAACATCAAATAGTGCCACGGAACAAACAAACAGGGTTCAAGAACGGACTGAAGATTGGGTAAAACATCCAAGCAAGAAGATAAATGAATCTCAAGCACAAAAGGAGAGGGTTGACGAACATAAGCACTGCATTGTGTGAGTACAAGCAGACTAGATAAAGTTAAAGAACCTAATTGACATCTCTGAGGTATGTTGTTAAGAATTTGATAGTATCATTCACACAAATAAAGGTGTTATCCCCATTAATACTAGAATGGTTACAATATTTATTGCCCTAGCTTCAGGGGGAATAGGAAAAGCTTTGGTTATAAGCAACAAAAAGAGGAAAATAAGGCATGAAAAGTATGAGATATACTTGAGAGAAAGGAATAAGGAATGGTTTCATAAAAAAATTATTTCGAGATATATACAGGAGCATACTAAGAATTTATGTCTGAAATAAAGAAAGTAAAGATTCAAGTGAGTAGATGATAATACAGATAATTCTTCTACTTAAAGTCCTGAATGACAAAGGAATTCTTAAATGTAGAAAACCATTCATAATTTAAAATAGGAAATTTATATATTTTATTAAAACCTTTTATATTAAAAATACTCATCTAAATCAGACATAGGTTAAGGTAGGGCACGAAGATAATATATAAATTAGATAAAGTATATCATTTATTTTTAAGTGGGTCAAACTAGTAAGATCTCCTTTGTTAATGGACTTGTGCTTCCCAAGATGACAATGAAAGATATGTCAGTGAAGTACCAATAAGTTGATGAGGTAGATGAAGAAGTTGAATCACCTTTGAAAATACTTCCATTCTGATAAGAATTCTATACTTTTTAACTTATACAATATAATAGTCAATCACAATTGTAAAAATTATTATAAGTTTAAATAAAAGCTGATATAAGTTAAAACTAAAATATAATAATCTTCATTCAGTTAAGGATATTGTTTATTTCACTACCATTATTTGATTATTTTCACAACCATCGGCAGAATTATAAAAGTGTCGACGGTTGCTGTGACTCTACAATCTATTAAATTTTTCCATTGTTATAACTAATTAACTTTCAGAATTTTACTATTATAAAATATGAGTTCAGGATTAAAAAATCCTAATAGATATCAGAACCCCATTTAGATCTATATAAATCCTTAAAATTTAAGTTATGATGAAGTCATTTAATAATAATATTTTTACGGAAAATTATAATTTAATAATTACTTTTATGCCAGATATATAGTTCTTTTTAGACTAATACAAATCAATGAGGATTGATGAAATTTAAAAGGATTTTTTAATCTTTAATCTATACAATAAAGTCATAAAAATAAAGTATTCTAATTAATTTAATTTTATTAAATGTTAATTAATTTAAAAAATGCCCTTAACCGTCGGAACTTTTTAAAATTTGCCGACGGTTGAAAAAATCAATTATTTATAATTTAGTATAGTATATTAAAAATTAAAGCTAAAAGATTATTATTTTAGGAAATATATATATTCACAACAAGTTAATATTACTTTGCTAGTCAACTTGGCCTAATGGAATCATAAGTTATTCGCAATATTTTTGTTAATTGGTTGAACAAACTAGATATGAGATATTTAGAGAATTAAATATAAACATCCATAGGCACAACTCAAAAATCTATCTTTAATTTTTCAAGATTTTTCCCATTCTACCTCAACTGGTAAGTTCTCAAAAAACAATCTTAAAAAAGATAAATAATCGGAGCAATGAGATGTAGAGTTTTTTGCCACTTAGGTTTTTGCAAATTGCACTCTTATAATCGGGTTTTCATAGGGATGCCGACGTGGTAAAAATCCCCACCAAGTAGAATTTTTTCTTCTTCGAATAAGCTAAATTTCCTGTGTTTTTAGAGCACTGGGACAATAGAACTAATATTTTGCTAATTTAGAAAATTCACCAGAAATTTTGGTAACTTAGAGATGTAAGCTTCTAAATGGAAATAGATAGCCTACTTGTTATTAAGAAAAGATTGGATCATAAAAGTAATGTTATGATTAAGGTTATGGAAAAAGAGTGCATTGTTAATAATTTAGAATGCAAGCCAAAGATTAATTTAACAGTAGGCTCGAAACGTTAGGGAGTAATGGATATATTTATTGACAAAGCAATTAGTATTAGAACTGCGCTTAATGCTAGTTTAATAGATTATTTGTAAAGTATTGGATAAATATGTAGAAATACTCTACTGTATTCAACTTGAAAGTATGAAGCATGAAGATGTAGATTAGTATTTTAGCAATCTTAATGGAACATCAAGATTTTGAGATAATCACAGTTATGATAAATCTGTAAAATTTGTTTGAAAATTTAAGTTAATAAAATTCATGAAAAGTCAACTTTTTATTACAGCTTCTCATATATAAAACGACTAAACCAATTAAATGGTATGCTAGCCTCATAAGTCTATACCTTGAATTAAACTTGAATACATCTTCAAACCAACTATGCTCTCCAAGTCTTTCAGTGTTGACAGGTTGTCGTCTTCAAGTTGAGCATCTTCTATAATCTCTGCTAACCTTCCATTGTTCCTTCGTCTGTAAATTACCTTAAGAAGTGAGGATAGCTCTCGGAGTTTTAAGTTATGTTGTCTTTTGAGCCTTCCCCAAAATAAAGTCTACGACTCTGCTAATTGTTCAAACACAATGCCTCTCTGTTGACCTTAGCTTCTGCTCCCTCTTCCGATCATTTGGTATAATTATGTTTCAGATGTTACTAATGTAGCTAAAAGTACGATAGCATCAACTTTAAACTTTGTATCAACCCCTATACCGTATTCTTCAGGAAGAAAGAGTATTCCTTTGTCCTTTTCTTTAATACTTTCAAGGAAGTATGGATCAGATGCGAAGAATGAAGGAACTCCGAAATTTTACTTTTGTAGTGTTTCAATGTCCCCGCTATTTTCTTTTGAGAATATTATTATGAGAGGCGAGTTCTATTTATGTTGCTCTATTTGGTCTGCGACAGCTACCGATAATTTTTAATCTTTTTTTACACAAATAATCTGACAGCTGTCTTCTTCAATATTACCAGAGGCAACTTACTTCTCGGACAAGAA
>ARYC01002696.1:0-74424 GCA_000711775.1 Oxytricha trifallax
GTCTTCAATAACAGACTCTGAATCGCACGGGAAGGGCTTCAAATCGCAACTATTTTTATTTGCAAATATCTCTAAAATTTATTGCAATTTTTAGGGAATTTAGGGAATATCGAAATCGAACATTTGCCAACACCATACTTCATTCTTAATTCCCAATGCCCTGGAGACACAAGAAAGATGGAGAATTTTTTAATTAGCAGGAAAAACAAAAAACATAAATTTAAAAAAGTATTCCTTCACCCTTTAACAGTTGACTTTATGAATTTGGTTGAAGGTATTCTATAGCAAAATTACTCTATTCTTCACTTTGCTTATTTTAGGCAATGATTATTTTTCAAAATCTGAGAAAATATAACTAATATGTAGTTTAATTCTCTACAAGATGAGTTATTTTTGAGGTCACTTGGATATTGTTGAAGTATGAGTTTTTGAAATTATAGAAATTAAAAAGTCAAAAAGATTAAAAAAGATTAATTTTAATTAAAATAAATACAGCCAAAAATTAATTCAATTAAATTTAAAATAAAAATTTCGGTCTTCAATAACAGGCTCTGAATCGCACGGGAAGGGCTTCAAATCGCAACTATTTTGATTTGCTAAAATTGCTAAAATTTATTGCAATTTTTAGGGAATTTGGGAATCTCAAAATCGAACATTTGCCAACACCAAGCCTTCATCCTTACTTCCCAATGCTCTGGAGACATAGGAAAGATGCAAAATTTATTAATTAGCAGGAAAATTATAAAATAAAAAATTAGAAAGCATTCTTTCACCTTTCAAGAGGCACTTTTATGAAATTGGTCGAAGACATTATAGCAAAATTACACTTTTCTTTACTTTGCCTATTTTAGGCAATGATTATTTTTTAAAATCTGAGAAAATATAACTAATATGTAGTTTTTAATTCTCTACAAGATGAGTTATTTTTGAGGTCACGTGGATATTGTTGAAGTATGAGTTTTTGAAATTATAGAAATTAAAAAGTCAAAAAGATTAAAAAAGATTAATTTTAATTAAAATAAATACCGCCAAAAATTAATTCAATTAAATTTAAAATAAAAATTTCGGTCTTCAATAACAGGCTCTGAATCGCACGGGAAGGGCTTCAAATCGTAACTATTTTGATTTGCTAAAATTGCTAAAATTTATTGCAATTTTTGGGAAATTTTGGGAATCTCGAAATCGAACATTTGCCAACACCAAGTTTCAATTCTTAATACCCAATGCTCTGGAGACACAGGAAAGATGTAGAATTTATTTCTTAGCAGGAAAAACATAAAATAAAAAATTAGAAAGCATTCCTTCACCTTTCAAGAGGCACTTTTATGAAATTGGTCGAAGACATTTTATAGCAAAATTACACTTTTCTACATTCGACCTATTTTAGGCAATGATTATTTTTTAAAATCTAAGAAAATATAACTAATATGTAGTTTTTAATTCTCTACAAGATGAGTTATTTTTGAGGTCACTTGGATATTGTTAAAGTATGAGTTTTTGAAATTATAGAAATTAAAAAGTCAAAAAGATTAAAAAGATTAATTTTAATTAAAATAAACACCGCCAAAAATTAATTCAATTAAATTTAAAATAAAAATTTCGGTCTTCAATAACAGGCTCTGAATCGCACGGGAAGGGCTTCAAATCGTAACTATTTTGATTTGCTAAAATTGCTAAAATTTATTGCAATTTTTGGGAAATTTTGGGAATCTCGAAATCGAACATTTGCCAACACCAAGTTTCATTCTTAATATCCAATGCTCTGGAGACACAGGAAAGATGTAGAATTTATTACTTAGCAGGAAAAACATAAAATAAAAAATTAGAAAGCATTCCTTCACCTTTCAAGAGGCACTTTTATGAAATTGGTCGAAGACATTTTATAGCAAAATTACTCTTTTCTTCACTTTGCCTATTTTAGGCAATGATTATTTTTTAATATCTCAAAAAATATAACTAATTTGTAGTATTTAATTCTCTACAAGATGAGTTATTTTTGAGGTCACTTGGATATTGTTGAAGTATGAGTTTTTGAAATTATAGAAATTAAAAAGTCAAAAAGATTAATTAAAATTAAAATTAAAACTGCAAAAAATTAATTAAATTAAATTTAAAATAAAAATTTCGGTCTTCAATAACAGGCTCTGAATCGAACGGGAAGGACTTCAAATCGCAACTATTTTGATTTGCTAAAATTGCTAAAATTTATTGCAATTTTTGGGAAATTTTGGGAATCTCGAAATCGAACATTTGCCAACACCAAGTTTCATTCTTAATATCCAATGCTCTGGAGACACAGGAAAGATGTAGAATTTATTACTTAGCAGGAAAAACATAAAATAAAAAATTAGAAAGCATTCCTTCACCTTTCAAGAGGCACTTTTATGAAATTGGTCGAAGACATTTTATAGCAAAATTACTCTTTTCTTCACTTTGCCTATTTTAGGCAATGATTATTTTTTAATATCTCAAAAAATATAACTAATTTGTAGTATTTAATTCTCTACAAGATGAGTTATTTTTGAGGTCACTTGGATATTGTTGAAGTATGAGTTTTTGAAATTATAGAAATTAAAAAGCAAAAAGATTGATTAATTTAAATTTAAAACCGCCAAAAATTAATTAAATTAAATTTAAAATAAAAATTTCGGTCTTCAATAACAGGCTCTGAATCGCACGGGAAGGGCTTCAAATCGCAACTATTTTGATTTGCAAAAATTGCTAAAATTTATTGCAATTTTTGGGAAATTTTGGGAATCTCGAAATCGAACATTTGCCAACACCAAGTTTCATTCTAATACCCAATGCTCTGGAGACACAGGAAAGATGTAGAATTTATTACTTAGCAGGAAAAACATAAAATAAAAAATTAGAAAGCATTCCTTCACCTTTCAAGAGGCACTTTTATGAAATTGGTCGAAGACATTTTATAGCAAAATTACTCTTTTCTTCACTTTGCCTATTTTAGGCAATGATTATTTTTTAATATCTCAAAAAATATAACTAATTTGTAGTATTTAATTCTCTACAAGATGAGTTATTTTTGAGGTCACTTGGATATTGTTGAAGTATGAGTTTTTGAAATTATAGAAATTAAAAAGTCAAAAAGATTAATTTAAATTAAAATAAAAACCGCCAAAAATTAATTAAATTAAATTTAAAATAAAAATTTAGGTCTTCAATAACAGGCTCTGAATCGCACGGGAAGGGCTTCAAATCGCAACTATTTTGATTTGCTAAAATTGCTAAAATTTATTGCAATTTTTAGGAAATTTGGGAATCTCAAAATCGAACATTTGCCAACACCAAGCTTCATCCTTACTTCCCAGGCTCTGAAGACACAGGAAAGATGCAAAATTTATTAATTAGCAGGAAAAACATAAAATAAAAAATTACAAAGCAAACCTTCACCTTAAAAGAGGCACACAATGAAATTGGTAGAAGACATTTTACAACAAAATTACACAAATCTAGATTCGCCTATTTAAGGCAATGATTATTTTTCAAAATCTGAGAAAATATAACTAATATAGAGTTTTTAATTCTCTACAAGATGAGTTATTTTTGAGGTCACTTGGATATTGTTGAAGTAAGAGTTTTTGAAATTATAGAAATTAAAAAGTCAAAAAGATCAATTTAAATTAAAATTAAAACTGCAAAAATTAATTAAATTAAATTTAAAATAAAAATTTCGGTCTTCAATAACAGGCTCTGAATCGAACGGGAAGGGCTTCAAATCGCAACTATTTAGATTTGCCAAAAACGCTAAAATTTATTGCAATTTTTAGAAATTTAGGGAATCTCAAAATCGAACATTTGCCAACACCAAGCTTCATCCTTGCTTCCCAGGGTCGTGAATACACAGGAAAGATGCAGAATTTATTAGTTAGCAGGAAAAACATAAAATAGAAATTTACAAAGTAAACCTTCACCTTAAAAGAGGCACACAATGAAATTGGTAGAAGAGATTTTTGAACAAATTTACTCAAATCTTTACTTTGCTTATTTTAGGCAATGATTATTTTTCAAAATCTGAGAAAATATAACTAATATAGAGTTTTTAATTCTCTACAAGATGAGTTATTTTTGAGGTCACTTGGATATTGTTGAAGTAAGAGTTTTTGAAATTATAGAAATTTAAAAGTCAAAAAGATTATTTTAAATTAAAATTAAAACTGCCAAAAATTAATTAAATTAAATTTAAAATAAAAATTTCGGTCTTCAATAACAGGCTCTGAATCGCACGGGAAGGGCTTCAAATCGCAACTATTTTGATTTGCAAAAATTGCTAAAATTTATTGCAATTTTTGGGAAATTTTGGAATCTCGAAATCGAACATTTGCCAACACCAAGTTTCATTCTTAATACCCAATGCTCTGGAGACACAGGAAAGATGTAGAATTTATTACTTAGCATGAAAAACATAAAATATAAAATTAGAAAGCATTCCTTCACCTTTCAAGAGGCACTTTTATGAAATTGGTCGAAGACATTTTATAGCAAAATTACACTTTTCTACATTCGCCTATTTTAGGCAATGATTATTTTTTAAAATCTAAGAAAATATAACTAATATGTAGTTTTTAATTCTCTACAAGATGAGTTATTTTTGAGGTCACATGGATATTGTTAAAGTATGAGTTTTTGAAATTATAGAAATTAAAAAGTCAAAAAGATTAAATTAAATTAAAAATAAAACCGCAAAAAATTAATTAAATTAAATTTAAAATAAAAATTTCGGTCTTCAATAACAGGCTCTGAATCGAACAGAAAGGACTTCAAATCGCAACTATTTTGATTTGCCAAAATCGCTAAAATTTATTGCAATTTTTAGGAAATTTGGGAATCTCAAAATCGAACATTTGCCAACACCAAGCTTCATCCTTAATACCCAATGCTCTGGAGACACAGGAAAGATGCAAAATTTATTAATTAGCAGGAAAAACATAAAATAAAAAATTAGAAAGCATTCTTTCACCTTTCAAGAGGCACTTTTATGAAATTGGTCGAAGACATTTTAAAACAAAATTACACTTTTCTACATTCGCTTACTTTAGACAATGATTATTTTTTAAAATCTGAAAAAATATAACTAATATGTAGTCTTTAATTCTCTACAAGATGAGTTATTTTTGAGGTCACATGGATATTGTTGAAGTATGAGTTTTTGAAATTATAGAAATTAAAAAGTCAAAAAGATCAATTTAAATTAAAACTAAAACTGCAAAAAATTAATTAAATTAAATTTAAAATAAAAATTTAGGTCTTCAATAACAGGCTCTGAATCGAACAGAAAGGACTTCAAATCACAACTATTTATATTTGCCAAAATCTCTAAAATTTATTGCAATTTTTAGGAAATTTAGGGAATCTCGAAATCCAACATTTGCCAACACCAAGCTTCATCCTTGCTTCCCAGGGTCGTGAATACACAGGAAAGATGCAGAATTTATTAGTTAGCAGGAAAAACATAAAATAGAAATTTACAAAGTAAACCTTCACCTTAAAAGAGGCACACAATGAAATTGGTAGAAGAGATTTTTGAACAAATTTACTCAAATCTTTACTTTGCTTATTTTAGGCAATGATTATTTTTCAAAATCTGAGAAAATATAACTAATATGTAGTTTTTAATTCTCTACAAGACTACGCAATTTTAGGTGTTATTATTTCTTTAAACATTATAGAAGCCAGGTTTTACTAGCTTTGAATTTTATTTCTTTTTTTTATGTTTTTCTAAATTTTAAATCAAACATTATTTATTTTTTTGCCTGTATAAATATTCCTTGAAGTTAAAAACGGATGTATAAATATTATATGCATTTGAAATTATTATATATGTTTTTGTTAGATCTGAAATCTTGAATCACATCATCCTTTGATTTAATATTAAAGTTAATAACTTATTTATTTAATAAAATATATTTTTCTCAAAAGTTTCATTTAAAAATTTAGTATTTTACTTAAATATTCGTATTTTTTTTCTTTCATTTTTAAGGTATATTCGGAATGTTAATATTCCGTTTATTTTAATTCTAGATGCTTATATGTTTTATATCTAATATCTTCGATTGAAATAAATATTTTTTGGCTAATTTTTAATAATAATGAAATATGAATGATTTCAATTGTTCTAAAAAATAAAGCAACTTCATCATAAACTTCATATTTAGTAATTGAATAATTATAATTATTATTTTTATTGCCTCATTATATGATAATTTAGTATTCATTTAGTATAGCGAGAGTGATATATATAGTGATATATATATTTCATAAGGATCAAAGAAAAGAGGTATTATTAGAAGTTTTCTTTGTCTAAAAAATCTATGACATTAAAACAGAGGTCAATATCAAATTTTAGAAATCAGTTAAAATTTATATAATTATGCAAATCTTTAGTAATTTTTTTCACTATAATTAATAATGATCAAGCTATAGATAGCTATTTAGATAAAAAAGTGAATTCTGTTGTGCTTGAAGATTCTTGAAAAGTATGGAAAAAATTTAATTAAAATAAATAAAATAATATCAGGTCTCGCGGATATCATGCTAAAAAGTCCAAGTATTTTCTAGTGACAACTGTTCACCCCGAGTACCTCCCCCCCCCTCCCCCCAGTCCAAACCGAGAACCTCCCCCCACCTCAAAATGAAGTCCCCCTTATATTCCCCACTTTAAATGAAAAAACATATTCCCAAGGTATGAAACGACTCACTTGTGACATCTCACTCTCCTTATAATATTTACTCTTAAATGACATAAATTTTTCTATAATCTTTAATATCATTTTTATAGCTATGTTGATGTTATTTTTAATTTTTGGCAACTCTCACTTCGTCCGTCAAATATTTTTTAGATATACTCCAATCGGAAAATATATTTCAATTGAGTTTAGATTATCTAGAATTTTTGCAGATTTTAATAATACAATAGATTATACACATAAAAATTACAAAAATCTTTTTCAACCTAAATCAACTTCATTCGATTTTAATATAAAATTAGCATGAGTAAATTTTACAAAATACTCATTTACTGTCTAGAATAAAAACTATTATTTCATAATTTATGAATAAATTCAACATTTTGAAAATATAATAAAATCAACAAACATAATCATTTTTAAATTTATTCATAAATTATGAAATAATAGTTTTTATTCTAGACAGTAAATGAGTATTTTGTAAAATTTACTCATGCTAATTTTTATTTTAAAATCGAATGAAGTTGATTTAGGTTGAAAAAGATTTTTGTAATTTTTATGTGTATAATCTATTGTATTAATAAAATTTGCACAAATTCTAGATAATCTAAACTCAATTGAAATATATTTTCCGATTGGAGTATATCCTAAAAATAATTGACGGACGAAGTGAGAGTTGCAAAGAATTAAAAATAACATCAACATAGCTATAAAAATGATATTAAAGATTTTAGAAAAATTTATGTCGTTTAAGAGTAAATATTATAAGGAGAGTGAGATGTCACAAGTGAGTCTATTCATACCTTGGGAATATGTTTTTTCATTTAAAGTGGGGAATATAAGGGGACTTCATTTTGAGGTGGAGGGAGGGGTTTGGGGAGGTACCTCGGTTTAGGGACTGGGGGAGGGGTGGGGGGAGGTACCTCGGGGTGAACAGACAACCAAAGATAAAGCTTGCTGAGGAGTGGTTAGAAAAGGCTGTTCATTATTGGAAAGATGATTTTAAATGATAAGACCACAAGTAGTACTATATGCGAATCATTTAGATCCAAATTCTCTTTAGTCATTTACCAATATAAGATACAAAAGTCATACATTTTAAGCAATAGATACCATCATAAGGAATTATTCAAACTAACTTATAAATTTTCCAAATAATTTCTGATCGTATTCTTAATGCAAGAGATTTATATTTCGAGATTTCATATTCAACTTGCCTAAGTTATTAAATATTGATAAAATATATAACATGAGGAAATAAAAAATCAAAATGCAAAATATATGAAAGTAAATTGAAAGAATAAATTATTAAAACAAATAAGTGTTTTAAAAATGCTAAAAATTAAAGAACTTGCATGTATAACTTATGTCAAATACTAATTGTCTCTTCTATAATATATTGCATTATTATTATTTAACATTAGTTTTCCTGATTAATTTTATTCGTGCAAACAAGGTCTTTATAAATCTGGGTATCAGAGAGTAGTTCAAAACTTATTAAAATAAATTTATATAAGATTATGAATTGATGATATATTCAATATATTATAGCTTATAAATAATAGTAAAATTATAAAAATAAATTATTATTTATATAAATTTATTAAAGTATTTCTTGTTGTTATTATATGCAATTAACTTCAATGAGTAGAATAGATAGTAAAAGAAGCGAGTTTATTACATCTAGACAACCAAGAAAAGAGAAAATAATTATAAATTAAGATATTCAGTCAGTGACTAATAAGAATAGATTGAGCTAAGAACTTTAATGATGAGACTGGATTTCATTCAACACCACCATAGGCACTTATGAATTATAGGATAAAGTGAATAAAATGAAAATAATGCATATTTAATTGTTTATTTCCTCTATTTCTCATGAAATTCCTTGAGGTAAGCAATACTAATTACTATTATATATTTATAGTAAATCATCAGTTTGAATTGCATTTTTTAATAAATATCACATAATAAATAAATTCAACTATTCATATTATTAATTAATTAAAAATATTAATAGGTGTTTGTCTAAAAAGAGTGATAACATAATATTTTTAATTAAAGAATCAATTAAGAATATGACAAAGTACACACCACTAGAATTCTATTTTAAGTAAACTTTTTATATTCTAAAAATAAATTAAACTCTTAGGTTCAACATATAAAAATAATGACAATTTATCATATTTACTTAAAGTAATTTAAATCTGTAGTTAATGTTGAAAATTTTGGAAGAAATATGTGAAAATAACAATAATATATAGAATGTAACTATTTGTACCATCAATATATATTTTTCGAAGTAAAGTTGATATAGTAAAATCATTTTTAATACATAATTTATATAAGCATAGTATGAGCAATTTAAATAATCATAATGTGAATAATTCCATTATAAAAAATTTATTACTATAAGTATATATAATAATAACTTAAATCATCAATCCCACCAATTCATTACTAGCATCACTACCCTGCCACTTGCTATTACTGCTATGCCATTGGTTAACCTGTTGTATCTGATTGTTTAAAGAATGCAGCTATTGATCTAAGATGGGTAGCTGTTTCATCATTAATACTGATTCCTTACAGACAACTTGTTGCTAGCATTTCTATCTTGTCATTAACGAAATATATTTCAGATGCTTCGAATTTAAAAAGATTTACTGCTACTAAATGGATTAGATGGTTGAATGAAGAGACTACTCATCAACATATGAATAAATGCAGTAATTATGGTCATAAATGAAATGTAAAAGGTAAGTTGAATTACTCTAGTGTAATATATATTTTAGAATAGTCATATTTTTATGTAACACTTAGAAGTTAAATCTGATCTAACTAAACAAGAGCATTACTTATATAAACAGCAGTAATCGAGTTCATATCAGCAGTCAGATAATACTGGCAAAGGATCGTTAGAGAAATAGAATTTTTAAATTAACAACAAAATTGAATATGAAAAGCATCATCATAGATGCTACAAATAAAACATGAAACAAGTAATTAAATAATAATTATCTAATAAATATGCCATTTTTCCCCCCTTATATAAGTTTTGCAAGCAACATTTTAATCAAATTGTTTTTGTTTTTCAAGAGCAATTAAAAGCCAATAAACCATATAACTTTATCTAAATAATTAATATTTAAAATATCAGCAACTGACTGCTTAACTAAAAGTTATAATAAAACAGTATGTTATTGTTTTAAGAATCGTACTCAACACTAAACTTACAATTAGTGAAGAAGCATATACTGATGGATTAAACGATTAATAATCAAAAGACCAATCAATAAACTTTAACAAATAGCAATTGTCTACTTAAATATTCATTAAAATGTTCCGTGATAATATTCCAAAAATCTAAATATAAAAATAGTAGTCTATTATATATACTGTTTTAATGAACATAAATGATAATTTAAAAATAGTTTTATAATTCAAATGTCATTTTATCTTATTTCCTCAATAGAGCTATCATCCAAGATTGCTTCTCTGCTATTTTGTAAGATCTTGTGAATATCTCCAAAATTGATCTTAAAGATTTTGAATATGAATAACTCTAAATTTACTGTATAAAATTACCAGTTTCTCTTTATACTCATGTTATCTTAATTAAATGTAATAAATGACTCTATCGAGGTAGACTTTTCTTTTATGGATAAAGATGTGCAATATTTCTAAAAGTCTTTCATAGTCATAATAACACTATAAATCAAGAAAAATAATGTTGAAATACAAAAGTCTACTGAACAAATAGAAATAGTCATCAAAGATAAATGCTTATGTAGAATAACAAGAGAATTCTGCTGATGACATAACAATTTAATTAATAATATTTATAGCTTTTACTTTATTAATTAATTGTAGATATAAGAAATGTTTAGAATTATATTTATGGAGTTAAGGCACCCAACTTTCTTAATTATTTTAATAATTTGAAAAGTGAGAGAAACCACAAAAATGGTAAAATTTACATGTATTATTTATTCATAAATGTTGCCAATTAAGATTTAAACTTGTTAGCTAAAAATTATAACCAAGTTACCTTACTAATTCATATTCACAATATCATAAAACTACTTTTTGATAAGAAGAAATGATAAAAAAAATTCTCATAATTCTAGAAAATCAAGTAAAGCACTTCTATTTAAAGATAAATAATCCATTAAATTAATTATATAGTAATAAGCAAATTTTATTTTTAATAGCATTGTATTTGAAAATTTTAAATAATCATAAACTATTTAAACACAAAATTAAGATACAAATCAAATCATATAGTCTTTCAATATCAAATTATTTTATATCTATTACATTTATTCAGTTAAATCTTGCTTAAATTAAGGAAGTAAATTGTAATTCATTGACTAATCTATCGAAACTAATATAAATACAGTGAACTTGAAAATAAAATAGAAGTGCTTTTTTATAAATATGTTAATAGATGTTATATACATCAATGTCTAATTAATTGATGATGGCTTGTTGGCAATAAAGACAATAGTAAAGGATGTTTATAAATATGAATAAAATAATAATTTTTAATGGAATAAGAAAGTTGTTAAAAAAAAATAATGAATAAATAATAATATCAAGTTAAATTAATCATTTTAAACACCTTTTCTCCTAAGATAGACATTTTAGAATTATAGCTTTATAAATAAGTTTATATAGTAATTAATTAAATATCTACAATATTATTAAAAATTAAGGTTGAATAAAATTATCATAGACTACCTTGAATAAATAAATATTTGACAGTAGAGAACGAAAACTGCGATAGTACTTATTGACATTCCAATTAGCAGATATATTCGTCTAATATAAACAAACTAACCTTCTTTCAATGCTACTTTAATTATTACCATCATTAAAAAGCACAGGATATTAAAAAGAAGAGAGGAAATTTAAGAATATGCGATGAACTTTTATAATTGAAAGCATCAACAAACCAAAACATTATTGAGCTCTTGTATTATTCAGAGCCAGTGATATGTTAACAATTCTTTGCATTACCAAAAATACTTGTGGCTCTTTTGAAGAGGATATGATGATGATTGCTTATTTCAAGTGACTTTGCAGCATTAATTATGAACTGTAAGATGAAGCAAACCTTTTTTAGCTGAGACTGTAAGTATAAGAGGAACATCTGAATGAGAGTGATGTAAAAAGGTTTTCTATTCACTGCTGTGTTCACTTAAATAAGTAATAAATCACTTTGATCATGAGCGTACTACCCTTTGCGCGGAGAAATTATATAGCGGAGCATTTAAGCGCTTGACCGAAAGTTAACCAAGATTTGGTAAGAATGAAGAATGTGTCGGAATCCTGAGCTAAGCTGTTGGAAAGAAATTAGTTCATTTAAAAGTCAGATCAAAGTAATCGGAATTCACCTATTCACTACCACTTCATATAGAATGGTTTCATGCTGTTATCAGTGGAAAGCGACTTTTATGCAGAGGAAAACTTCATAGCTTTTAATGATTCGTTAAAAAAATAACATCTTCAAAATACACGTGAAATAAGCTTTGCTAAATAATCATGTCATGGTCACGAATTAAAGATTCTTAATTATATCTTGATCTAGAAAACTTATCTGAGTTGAAGATTTCATCTCTCATGCTCTTTCTATGGAGAATCGTGTGGTGCAGTTGGTAGTCCCTTATTCTTCAATTTATGTGGCATTTCGTTTGCAGTATTGTATATGCCTGAGAACTAATGCGATTAATAATCTGCTCATTATCATTGATATGAAGAAAGTGAATAAGATTGCAGTCCATAAAGTGGTTGATTTGATTATGGTCACAACATGAAAATATAGAAAAATCCTAAACATACAGACATCATTATAATAAGAGAGGTGTTTTATCGATAATAAAATGATAGGTCTCAAAATTCAGAGCACAAGAAAACCACACCATAAATTTCGCATTTATGCAGAGAATAAGCATAATGCACAAGAATAACAGAAAGGAACCAAGCAAATAGATAGATTATATACACTTTCTTTTACTATCATGGACAAGATATGTTAAGCTTCATTTTAAAGAAGTGTGAAAATTGCTCACCGCTAAATTTTTTCATAGATTATTATAAAGGGATATCAATACTAATAAATGGATATTAAACATGGTATCCATTTTAAAATTTAAAATTTTTAAACTGTCATTTAAATGCAGATACTAAAATAATTCACGTAGATTTAAATTCACAAGAAAGAGTATAAATATAATTCAATATTCTGTATTATAATAATTTATTTACGTATTTTTAAATATTCTTTTATAGAAAACATTAGGAATCTTTAGATGTCTCTTATTAAAATCGATTATTATATTATATAATAGGATTATTTAAAAGTAATCTTATACTAAAAATTGTTTAAAAAAATTTAGTTCTTGTTAGAAATTGAAGTTAGTAGAGTGATATTTTGTTTTTATCATTTAAACTTTGAATTAATACCATTTTTGCATCAATTCAGCGAGAATACTGTGACATTAAATTTGCTCAAGTTTGATTAATCAATTTAACTAACTACATCAAATATTCAATCACTTAATTTTTATGTTAAAGGCTAACTTTGTCAAATCTATTTACTTATTTGATTGCAAAAAGTTAACTTTAGTTAAATATAATCACATAATTGTTATTGTTAACTATTTGATCATTTTTTATATTATACACGAACCTCTTTGATATCATAACAACCAATAATAAATAAGGAAATATTTCATAATATCTTCAAGATTGTTACCCACTTTTATTAGGAATTCTTTGAGAAATATATTATCATATTCCTTTACTTTTCAACGCTTAAAAAGCATAATTGAAGTAATTACAATTATAAACTTAGTTTTGATATGCGAGTTTTATTGACATATAATTATTTTATTTGTTCATAAAAAGAAAAGTTACTCATCATAAATAATTATATATAACTACTTTTAATGCGCTATTATAATATTGGGAATGAATTTATTCACAATATTTATAACACATAAATCATCAACTGATTTGATCTTAAAATTTTTAAAGTAATTAAAATAAATAAATAACTCGCATTGAGGGCTCAAAGGCCCCCCGAGCATATCATTAAAAAGGAACTCAGTTCCTTTGGTTGTTTCTTCTCTTTCTGTTGTTTCTCTTGGGTTTTCTTTGTTTGTTTTTCGTGTTTCTACCCTTGTTGTAGTTTTGATTTTGTCTTCTGCGGGCTTGTCTTAAGATGGTGACAGAGTCGTCATTTACGTGTTTGTATTTAATAGATGATTAAACTTATAAGACTTTAACTGAAAATTTAATAAGACCAAGGATGATATAGGATTTAAATTTTTCTTTCATGAAGAAGATGAGATCGCTTGAGAGGTTCTTGGAGAAATTCCAAGGAGTTTTAAATCTAATAGTGTTTGTGTCAAGCATATGGTCTTAGTCTGTATCGCAGTACATTATGACATCTTAGTCGTAGGATCTAAGTTTGTCGATAGTTTTAAGGAAAGTTCTGATTTGTTTAGGAGTGTCAGAGTTGTTAGCTATGGTGTGCTTGGCTTTAGTATCCCTGTCGAGGATGTCTTCAACTTGCTCAAGGTATTAGCGATTGTGTTTGAGAGTCCTTAGGTTGCTGATTAAATTCTTAGGGAGACAATTTGCTCCTTGAGCTCTAGTGCTTAGAATAGGGTTCTAGCTGAGACTTTGGTGCCATTGTTGGCTTCTAGATGAGGGATTAGTAAGCTTTGTCTGTCTTGGTGATGTAGAAGTTTGGTAGGTCTTTAATGTCTACCGATGCTTTATCAACCATTTGGATATCTCTATTGCTACTCATATTTAATAATGATTAAATTTTTGTTATTAATTAGGAATCCAATTATAAATTTTCCTAATAGGAAATCTTATTAAAGGGTGATTCCTTAATACTTGTTGAAGGTTCCTATTTAATAGGAATTTTGTTTAATGACGTATAAGAAGACATCAAAGATTCTTCATCTCCTTTATAGAAAGAGACGTCAGCTTCAAAGTCATAGTTGAGTGAGCTAGACTTATATAATGGCGCATTGGGAAGCTAAGTATTCCTGCTCTTCCTATAGGAATTGTTGATTAAGGTTAGAGATCTCTTGTTGAGTAAACCTATTTTGGAATTGTGAGAGGCCACTGGTAAGTGGTTGAAAGTCGATTTTGGTGTTAATGGGTGAGGAAGGCTATGGAATGAACTCTGGAGACTAGGCGTCCAGGTTTCCAAAATCAGTGTAACGCTGTTGGGCCTTGGGAATCCATTTGTTGTTGACTTGGACTAGGAAAAGTGACTGGGCAAGAAGCTCTAGCCAGTTTGCAACTTAGTGGTTGTTTTAGTTGTGAGCTCTGATTTTGGCTTCATTTCTGAGTTTGAAGATTAGAGCTGGGTTTATCTAGGCGACTTTTTTGGCAACGTAGATGATTTTCTGAATTGTGAGATGTCCTCAATCGTTGTTCATAGACTCTGAGATGATGATGTCAATGATGTCTTTGAGTCTGGAGCCTCTGATGAGGGTTGATTTGAAGTTCTTTGTGTAGGTCGAGAAATTAGGCATTTCGCTCTTATGTTCCTCTCACTTCGATTATAATTTAATAATAGTATCATCAACTGATTTTATCTTAAAATTTTTAAAGTAATTAAAATATGTAGAGCCTTGCATTTTAAATTAATAAAAATTATAGTAAAAATGGAAATTTAATATTAAATATAAAAATTAGTTTGAATACATATATTTAATGTTTTATTATGAGTATATTCCATTCAAAGCTTTATAAGAATTTAATTTCCAATTTAAGTATAGGATTAAATATTACTTTAAAAAATAGACAACAATTATTTTTTATAAAAAGAATTAAGAGGAGTTTAATAGCAACAGATACAGAATGTGTAGGCTATTTATAAAAATAACACATATGATAAATATCTCTACAATTAATATTAAAATTAGAATTAACGTTACATACTGAATCAAAGTAACTGTTGGAAAATACATATATTATTTGAAATAATGATTAGTTATATCAATTGTCAGCAAAAAGATTTAATCACACTCAAAAAATGTCATAATTCTTGAGTACGAATTAATATAAACTAAATAAATAGCTTGTCTACAAGGAAGTTACTATTTATGTGGGCTTTCAACATGTGAATTTTATAATTAGTTTCCTAAAACTACCTGGCTTAATCAGACATTCTGCCAATAACTTACTTTAATAGTTGAGACTAATTAATCTAGAAGTCAAATTGTATTTGATATTATGCATTAATTTAATTTAACAATAAAAAACCAAATTAATAGTCATAATGAAAGTGAAGAATAACAAATATCAAGAAAAGGTGTAGATGAATGACACTTCTTATGATAATTAATATATAAATGTTTACAAAAAGAAGTTATTGATCATATATAATTGTAGTTTAAAAATTATCTAAAATAATAGGTGAAGGCTAATTAGCTTTAATTTATATCTTTTATACTGGAAATAAGAACAAATAGTAAAAAAATGATGATACTGTGTCTATTGATGAATTGGTACAATATTCAAAACTATAACAAAATAGTCTTAAGATTAATAATTTGTTATGATTTTCAAATAAATAATTCAATTTATAGCCTATTATTATTATTGAAGTATGATATCAAATTCATCAAATTATTGTTAAAATACATTTGAAATGGAAATTTTAGAGAAATGCAATAAAAGATTTGAAATTAATAATTATAACTGGCACTAATTTGTGAATCTTGTAATTGTAATTTGATTCAGTACACTTTTAATATTAAATCAAATTTAAATTATTAATTATGACCAAATCGTATAAATTGTACAATGTACAGTCCTTAGAAATATGTTTTTAAAATATTAAGGCGTACCTAATTTCTGTACAAATTGTACAATGTACAGTTTTGAGATATTAGTTTTTTTTAAAAGCATAATGTACAGAATGAAGTTTTATAGATTGAGATAAGTTATTATTATTTACGATTATTAATAATTACATACGCGTGTAAAATGGTGGTACTTATTCAATCATCATAATCTCTTTGGCTTGGCATTTTCTTCCTCCACATAAGTGTTTTCTGCAACGGTTGGCTCGTCCACCAGTAAGTTTTCGTCCCCGTCCTCGATCAGTCGTTATTGAAAGTAGATGGCCAGCTCGACCTCATTGAAAGGGAACTTCTCATCCTGTCTCTGCATTGAGCCTGTGAACTCGGCCTTCATTATCCTTGCCTCGAATGACTTTTGGTCAAGCTCATTCATTCTGTCAAATGGGAGCTGGTTAGATATTGCTATCACCTGGCACTTCTCAAATCTCACAATGGGGCTCTTGTACTTGAGATTTACTGGATACCCCTCACCTTCGAAAAATCACTTCAAGTCGTCTATCTTCTCTGTGTCGTGAAATAGGTCCCTCTTGATTTCGTCCATGATCACGATCTACGGTTCTGATGTTTATTTGCTAGGGTCCACGCAAAAGTTGCGATTAAGTATCCTAAAGTCCTCGGTGATAAAGATCTTTCTAAGGTACTTCGCAATCGTTGTCTTCCCAGTGTTTGGATGTCCATAGAGCCACACCACATTTATTTTATCTTGGCATTTTCGGAAGATTACTCGGTAGAGCTTGTCCACGATGTCGTAGTACATCATTTCTTTCAGGAGGTTTTGATCTAGTCTTTGTAAATGCGGTGATTGCGTATCTGCACGTTGGAGAAAGGTAACTAGTGATTGGAACTTTGTTTATTTTGGAGTTGGCTTTGAAATTATCTACTGTTCAAAGGTTTGATAAGTGGCGAGGGTCTTATGGTTTCTAACAATCTTTTCGCACATTTCAGAATCGTCTTAATACTTTTCGTACATTCCTGCAACTGAGTTTATTTGCTGAGTCCTGTATAGCTCCTTAAATGTACTAGAGATCCTGCCTTATGACTTTGAAGATGTTCTTGCAGCTGATTATCTGGTCTCCTGATTTCGTGCCTGTAATTTTGAGAAATCAATAAATGCCCGAAAATGCTCAGCGTCTCCACACTAAAGAGTAAGTTGATCGTAATTAGCAAATAGCTTTCTGATTTATACTTTGCCAACAACTGAGAAGGATAACTGGAGGCTGGTTAGTTTCTAATGTCCGAGGTATTCCTACTTGCTAAAGTAGTTCTTGGTAAGGCCCAGACCATCCTGCTTCAAGTGAATTGTGAGATATTGTCTTATCTTCTTCTCGGCAGTTGATTAAATGATCAGAGCATGGCTGAATCTTGTTGTAGCTTTGGACATCTCTTCTACTACTCGTGTATGGGTATCCTTTGCCTAGTCTGAATCGATCTCAAGCACAAAGTAATGGCGTTCATTGGCCCTCTCACCTAATTGCTAATTCATTTTTTCCATTTATTGAGTAATCTTATTATTGAGAATCTGAGAAGAAGATGTGTTTTAACGAAATATCCTCCACTCATTTAAACATTCATATTTTAATTTTTAATTAACAATTACATATTTACTAATCTATAAAACTTCATTCTGTACATTATGCTTTTAAAAAAAACTAATATCTCAAAACTGTACATTGTACAATTTGTACAGAAATTAGGTACGCCTTAATATTTTAAAAACATATTTCTAAGGACTGTACATTGTACAATTTATACGATTTGGTCATAATTAATAATTTAAATTTGATTTAATATTAAAAGTGTACTGAATCAAATTACAATTACAAGATTCACAAATTAGTGCCAGTTATAATTATTAATTTCAAATCTTTTATTGCATTTCTCTAAAATTTCCATTTCAAATGTATTTTAACAATAATTAAATTAAAAACAGAAAATAGTATTTACATTTAAAATATATAAATTATTATTTACCTTACAAAATAGAAATTGAAAGCAATTAATCAAGAGTATAAAATGTTATACAATTCTACAAATAAGGTAGTAAAAAATCTAGCATTGACATTTTAATATAATCATATCTTTTACAATAGCCTAAATCTTTAATTTACTATGATAAAAATGACTAAAGTAGAATCATTTCATACTTTCTATGAAGTTATATAGAGATCTAAAGTTCTCTGGTTTAGCTAGTTCAAATGATTATCAATAAAATAATTTGAGGAGGACTTTTTTACATTGACTTATCCTGATGTCATTATATACTTCTCATTTTAGATTAAGCAGCAAAACAACCATTTAGTCTTTTATAGAGGCTAACTGATTGTTCACTATTAAGAACAGCTCAAATGATGATTCAGTGCATTAATTAAAAACAACTTAATGAGATTGAAAATCAGTAACTATGTATCTCTTTAATACAAACACTTAAGCAATAATTATAAGTTTGATAGCTATAAACTCAAAAATCAAAGAATAAGTAATTAATAAAAATAGTTACTATCATGACAATGATGTCAATGTAACTGAAAACGATGATGATATTCATAATTAAAATATAGGAACAAAAGCATATGATGGTGATACTATAAACGAAGATAGTGGCAGTCACAGTGATGCACTCTATACAAAATTAATACATAACAATCATATAAAAAAATGTTATTTAATATATATTGCTAACAAATTAATGAATTACCTCATAAAATCGGCTTAAAAGTATAAGATATTGTAAAATTATATTTAAAAGGATTCAAGTATTGTGTTTTCTACTTAAGAATATTTACATTTGATTGGCGTATTCGCAATAGATTAATTTGCAATCAATTAGCTTCCTGACATAGTTAGGCTCTAAGATGAAAGGGGATAAGAGATAACAAATATTCTATGTAATGATTAGATATTTTTATCGTTCTATACAAGGGCATTCAAAATGCCAGTAGAAAAACAGTAGTACATTCTTAACAGCTAAAATGTAAGAAGAATTTCTCAACACTTCTTTCATATAAATAAATATTAATAAATAAGAAAGTGATAATATATAATAAAAATCTTAGACATTCTATATCTAT
Source organism: Oxytricha trifallax (assembly GCA_000711775.1). Taxonomy (NCBI): domain Eukaryota; phylum Ciliophora; class Spirotrichea; order Sporadotrichida; family Oxytrichidae; genus Oxytricha; species Oxytricha trifallax. The sequence goes on from ARYC01002696.1 coordinate 19,672, forward strand.
TATATTAAGTATCATTTTTAATCGAAGAATTAAGTCTAAAAAAGATTTGTGCTTGCTCTTAACAAATTAAATACTTTCATGTTAACCATTCCAGCTTTAATTTTTATTCAAATTATTTATCTTTAGATATATTAAGTACTTGTATGACAAATTAAAAGATGCTTTTCTTAATGGTTCCTTTAAATCAATTAAAATCAAACTTAATAATCTATTTAGAAATTTCTATTTTATGTAATAATATTTTTTTATTTTAAATATTAAGTTTTATTTACCATAACATAATAGCAAATTAAACAGATAAAATAAAAGAAATATTTAATGTAAGCGTATAAATATTTACATATCCTTAGGCAAATTTAAGCAATATCTTTAATTGAATTAAATTTTCATGAATGTCACAGTTAAGTAGGTAATATATTTATTACAAAACCTTTGTTTCATTATTGTCATTTGTTTCATCATTTTCAAATCAATTCATTCTGAATAATACTCATCGCCAAAGAATTTTTATTATATTATTATCTAGTGTCAATATATGGACTAATTAAAGTAAAGCAATAATTCCAATCAAGAACTTTTTTTAATAAATCTTCCTGTTTATGTTTTATTTTAAAAAAATAAACTTTCTCACTTCAAAGTTATCATCAGTTTTATTCTTCAATTCTCTTGGAAAGATGATTGAATGAGTTTCCGTAATTTACATGAAGATGTGATGAAAGAATTTGAATAAATAAAAATAAGAATCAACTCATATCCAAGGTCATTTAATTACATATAGAGGAAGAAACGATGATTATTACCATAAGATTGAAATAAGAGTTATATTGCAACTTCTAAAAACTTTAAGCTACTTTTTTAATGATTTTAATTTGACATTCCTAAATAATTAATAGGTTAAATAAAGACAAAAGACTCAGATAATTTTACTTTATAAAAAATTAAATTAATTAATATCTACCTTACCTTATAAAATAATTAAAATCTCCACTTTTCAACTTACACTTAAAATTAACAATAAGCAAATCATTATTAAAGGATTGAGTACGCAGTCCTTGTGAAATTTAATTGCACCTTCTCTATGAATTAAAGCATGATATATTTGCTTAAAAGAGTAAGAAAGGGAGATAATAAATTGTTAAATAAAGATTTGTTATTTTTTATGTTTTATATAAAAATTAATTGGAGTATTTTATACTTTTTGGTAAAAGTATTTTTCATTAAGCTAAGAAATGTAGAATTATACCTTGACCTAGGCTTTTTAGTCTGATAAAATCTATTAATAAATTCATAAAACTACTTAAGCAATATTTTCATGTAGAAACCGTGATAGATTGTTAATATGCCTCATTCCTTATCTCAATAATTTATATAGGTACTCCTCATGTTAAAATAATTGTGCCGGCAGATGATATAAACATATCTGAATTTTATATAGTATAAATTCTTGTTTTTCGTGGAAAATGAGTTAGTTTTATTATATAGTGTTACTGTGATTCTCTTGGATTAAAATATATCCAGGTAGAACATCTGCTCATGTTATGACATAATTACCTTTGATGCCAAAAAGTGTTGTTGCTTATATTCATAAATATAACAGTTATTAATAATATCATCATAATATGTTTTATATTTACTGCAATGAAAATATTGATAATTGTTATAATTTCTAATTTATTAAGTTTCATTGATGGTTACAAGATTATTAATTTTTATTAATAATTATATTTTAATTACGATTTATTTTGTTTATTTTAATGTAAATTATCTCTACTTATTGAAGGATTATAACTTCAATTTCAGTTAAATTTTTATGTTGTTGACTTCTTCCTTATTTTGCAAATTAGTATTGTCTATACACTAAGATTCATTAGAGGATAGTATTTTCTCTATATTAACATTTTTTAAAACAATTGAATTTAAACGAACCTTTCTGAACAATTAATACTAGAATAGTCATTTATAATAATTTAAGTTCTGAACATTATAACTATATTAACATTATTGACTATTAATTATCAACCACCATTTATTAAAGAAGTTAAATATGTATATGTATACTTTATTAGTATTAAATCTTCCTTTGAGAGTATGATAAGAACATTTATTTACTTTAAACAATAAAAATAATAATGCTTCTAAACAAATCTAAAATAATAGGATGCTTAAAGAAGATTTTTTTATTTCTTAATAAAGAGAAAAAATATATGAACTTTGTTAAATGCCCACCAAGATTTGATACAGTTTAATTCATATCTTTGATCTCTTAATGCTTTTTAATGTATTCTTGTACTAAATGATATAGCATTTCAAAAAAATACAATATTATTTTACCAATTATGAAATTTTAATATATTAATTTTAAATTAGCTATTATTAATTATAGTAATCAAAACTTATACCAAATTTATTTAAGTAAAGTATAATATTTAAAAAGCTTTTTTAAATAACATTTACCTATTAAATTAATCTTATTAAATAAATTAATTTATTCTTGATTGAAAATAATACATTTTTGATTACGATAAATAATAATAACATATTAAAAATATTATATTAATTAAAAATTCATAAATAATTGTATTTCTCACTTTTTTTAAATCATAATTGAACTTAGATTTTAAGCATAAAGTTTGAGGTATCCAAGATTTGTTTTAGAACTCTTAAGATAAGTCACTATATTTTTTCAAATACTAGCATTTATAGAGGAGATAGAACGATGAAAACAGCAATAAAAAAAGAATGGATTTATTGAAATTTAGAGATTTTGTGTCTGTATATTTCGCTATTATCTATTCTACAGTAAATTGAGCTCGTATTTACATATTAATCTATATTTTTATTTATATATCGCTGATCAATCATAAATTAATACCTTAGTCCTCTTTTTCAATCTCTCCTTAGAAATCAAATAACTTTACTTCTGTAGCGATTAAGCAAAAACTCTTTAAGGATATTGATAAATAATTAAGTGAATCTAAAGTTATGTTTTGTGGATAATTGTATTCTTTAAAATAAAATTGGATTAACATTAAAATTCAAATATAATATTAACTATTCTAAGATTTCAAAGTTGAAAGATAAAGAAGTTTGGAATTAAGAAGTAGCAGCATCTAAAAAATGAATTCAGCAGCAAATCTTGTTGATTTTATCGTTGAATTTAATTAATTTAAAGTCTCAAAAAACTAAAAATAAGTTTAATTTAAAGTTAAAGTGTACTTTTTTATAATAGAGTTATGACGAGAAAAAAATTTAATAAAGAAGAATTTCATAAGAAATAAAATTAATAATAATAAAAATAATAATAATCAAAGAGAATAAAGCCAGTTATTATGATTATCAAAGAACTGTATATATTAGTTCAAATTATTTAAGCTATCAAGAAAAGTGACAAAATTAAGGATTTTTTACAAAAACAATATAAAATTACTTGTCAAAGAATATATCTAAAAAATTTCATTCAAGTAATAAATAATTTTGATAAAATGCGTGAGATATTTAAAGATTAAACAATATAATAAAATCAATAAAATAAATAATTTTTAAAATTTTAAATTATGTAAAATAAATATACTTTCATAATTTTGTATTTTAAAAATAAATAACAATTTATAAATAATTTTATTTAATAAAATATGTTTATCCAAAAAAATGTAAATCTAAATGTGAGTATTAAATGATACCTATTCAATATATAAATATTTAATTCAAAGAAAATAAGAGAGAAAACTGTTTATTAAATTGAAAATATTAAAATAAGAATAGTATAATAATATAGTAAATACAAAAAAAACATATGCTTAAAGATAAAAGTACCTATAACTAGATTTTATAAAAGATATCTTACTTAAATGAGTGAAAGTTCATTATAGGTATAAACAAAAAGCATAAAAAAAAATCTAATGAATAAGAAGATTAAGATATATATATATATAAATATAAAGCTAATGGTACAAATAAAAACATGTTCCCAATCGATTCAGAGCCTCTTATTGAAGACCTAAATTTTTATTTTCAATTTAATTTAATAAATTTTTGGGATTTTATTTTTAATTTAAATTAATCAATCTTTTTGACTTTTTAATTTCTATAATTTCAAAAACTTATACTTCAACAATATCCAAGTGACCTCAAAAATAACTCATCTTGTAGAGAATTAAAGACTACATATAAGTTATATTTTCTCAGATTTTAAAAAATAATCATTGCCTAAAATAGGCAACGTAAAGAAAAGAGTAAATTTGTTCAAAAATGTCCAAGACCAATTTCATAAAGTCATCTGTTAAAGGGTGAAGGAATACTTTATAAATTTTTATCTTATGTTATTCCTGCTAATTAATAAATTCTGCATCTTTCCTGTCTATTTACGACCATGAGAAGCAAGGTTGAAGATTGGTGTTGGCAAATGTTCGATTTCGAGATTCCCTAAATTTCCTAAAAATTGCAATAAATTTTAGAGATTTTGGCAAATAAAAATAGTTGCGATTTGGAGATACACTGAGCATCATGCTATCCAGTTTGATAGGAATTCAGCATTTTCAGTAAAAATGACCAACTTCTGCTCGAACATTTTTGACCAGCAGATATTTGCAGGTACTGCTGCAGTATTGAGCATAATGACCACATAAATTTAAACAAATTTGATTAGCAACAACGATTTTCAAGATTTTTTACCACCCTGCTCCAAATTTGGCTTGGTCACCGCATATTTGTGAAAAGTGACACATGACATTAAATTCAGACTTAAAACTGCGATTTTTTGAGATTTTGGCCACTACTCTGGTCATTTTGGTGCAAATCATGTCCTCTGGTCACTTTTAGTGCAAATCTCAGCTTTGACGACTATTCTGGACACTTTAGTTAAAATCATGCACTTTGGCCACTTTTTTGACCACTCTGCTCAAATGGGAGAGACAAAAATACTAAAACAGAAATTTTGACCATGAATAGTAAAGTTGGTCATTTTGACTGAAAATACATAACTTGGTCACTTTATAAGAGTTCATTATGATGCATATCGATTTTGACACAAAAACCTAATAAAATTTGCTAATTCAGACAAAAATATAGCAAAGTGACTTTTTTTCGCATATAAGATAAAAAACATTGTAAATCAGCAGTAATTGTATATTTAATTAATTTTATATTTTTATTTTTGCATTTCCCCGATTCAATTGTATTTTATCAATAATACTCTTTCATGAAATACTATCGTCGAATGATGTTGATTTAAGCGATAATTTTTTTTAGACTAAAATTTGTGTATGGGTGTCAATAAAAATTAATTAGAAATAAAATTCTAATATTTTCAATAAATTTTTTTTTTAATTAGTTATCATATGAGATGGGCAAAAAATTAAAATAAACATTGTGAAACTTTTCAAAACTTAAAAATCATATCATATAAGGCGTTATAATAGAAATAATAAATTTTGAAAAATATATGAAATTTTATATATAAAATATCAAATTTATTATGTCGAGATGTCAAGAAAGTAAATCGATTTAGACCCTGAGGATAGAAAATTTGATATGAAATAGGATATTTTAGGGGGTGGATGTCGGGAGTACGGGGGGATACTACCAAGATGAGGGGCACGGGGGGTCGGGTGTCGGTCAGAACAGATATAAAAATATATATTTCCTAGGTTAATATTACTAATTCTAATCATAAATATAATTTTAAATATAATTTTTATATTTATCAAATTTTAATGATTATATTTTTAGCTAATACTTCACAGTTAAATAAAACTTATATTAAATACATAATAGATATTTTCCAGCAATAATTTGATCTTAAATCTCTTATAACTTAGCAACTTATATTATAACTGTAATTATATTATATAATAAAATTAAATTTAAAATCTTTAAGATCAATATATTAGCAAAAAAATTGATAGTTATATTTAGCATTGTTCTAGTTTTCCCCATAGAAATTATGATATAAAGAAATTAAGATAAAATCAGTTTTGATTTTATTTAGAGTTTATAAATTTTCACCCATAAAATTAGTTTTAATAGTAAGTCCAGCATTATAATCTTAAAATAAAATTATTAAAATTTAGATTTAAATTTAAAATTTAATTCTAATAATATTCTGGTTTATATATAATAGTATTTATTCAGATAACAACGAAGTCTTTGGCTTTAAGTTTATAAAATTATCATTGAATTACTAATTTTTACTTTAAGGAGTGTATTTTATAAAGTAAATTTGCTTATAAATTTATAACATAAAGCTCAATATTTATTTGCTTAAAGCTCTTTTATATAATAAATTAAAACATAGTTTTATTAAAAAAGATTTTTTTAATAAAAAATGAAGTTAATCATTTTCTGGTCAAGAAGAGACCCACCAATGCACCACTTTCGGAAAATATCAAGTAATACTCTGTCTCCTCATCAGCAAAGACAAGGTTCTAGAGTTCTTTCTTGAGTATTAAAACTGCAATACCTTGGTGAAAGGTATGTGTTTCATAAAGCTCCTTGATGCCCTCATAATTCTGATCTTTAAAGTATCTTTTGATGATGACGTTGGTATAAACTTCTCTCTTCTTGTCTATCTCATCGTCATCTAGTATTTAAATATTTACTCGATTGAGTTTGAATTGAAGATTTATTTTTACTCTTGTATTATCATAAATAGCTGGCTGATTCTTTGAAAGCAGAAATCGTCAAATCTCTTAACTTATTCCTTATGCTATTTAAAAGAATATATTTAAAGTATCATATTTTACATCATTAATAATATCATCTCCATTAAAGCTTCTAGCATAGCCATCTAGGGTGGTGTAGTTTGACAATGCTTGCTGCTGCCTCCATTTAGTTTTGGATATTTATTAATTATTAATTTAACAAATCCTCTCTTTATTAATAAAATATAAATGTTTATATGAATGAAAATATATATGTTGTGATTTTTATTTTGCAATATAAACTACTCTCTATCTTGCTTACAAATATAAAATATTGAAAGATTAGTAAGTAAGGGAATATGGAATTAAATGAAAATTATAGAAATAATAATTATTAAAAAATTAATGAATTATTTTTAAGAATTTTTTACTTTTCTACTTGTGATAAAAATTAAATTATGATTTAAGGATTTGACTATACTTTTCTTTTTTTTAGTTTATTGTAAAGTACTAGGAAATTTTAAAATTAGTTGGCTTTATATTTTTAAACTTAAAGGTTTATCTAACTTAAATAAATAGGTTTTTTTACGATAATCTTTATTTTTTTATATTAGGATTATATATTTTACTAATATTTTTTTTGTTTTTACCATAAGAAATCAATAGTTGAGCTTGCTAGATAAATAAGTATGTATTTTATGCTTATTAGCATTATCAGATTTAGTAGTTGATAGTATGTTATCAAGTTTTATTTTTATGCTCTGGTGGATAGATAATCAAAATTTAACTGTATTTTAATCTTTTAAAAAAGAATTTAAGTGTCTACTATCTTCAATGATAAACTAGTAACCTGTGGGCAAAAAATTCTTCAAAAATATTAAGAAAGACTTTCCTGCTAATATTTCAACTTATGCTTAACCCTCAAAATTTAATTGTATTAACAATAAATATTTCAATACTATAGATTTAATTTTTTAATGAATTTAAGATCTAGACTTCGTTACCGTTATGAACTATAGGAACTTCTTAGCTTTCGATATTCCATAATTAATTTTGTTATAAAACATATATATTTTGCTTCTCTTTTTTATTTCGATTTATTGCTTTTTTATCTTGATATAAGTTGAACTTTGTTACATTTCTATTATTTTAAAATATACAAAAATTATTCTTAGCCCTTAAATAATCCTTTATATAACTTTATTTGTAAAATTTAAAATACCATTTAAAGAGTTTCATGGCCATAGTCATATAAGATAAAGCTAATTCAATTTCAACTTTGTAAATTTCCTTGTAAAATATTTATCACATAAGCAGATTAAAACAGTGTTTATTTTATAAAAATAAAACCTCTAAAAGCTTAAAGCACCATATTTTAACTCCAATAACAAGCCTTAATTTAAATAGTATAATTCCCTTGTGCACACCAAAGGAATCATAATATACGAAATTAAGGGAAAAGTATCCAAATAATATAATTATCTGTTTGATCCTACTTGCTACAAAGACTTTTTGAATTTCTTATTAATGATTGAAGATTAAGTCTACTTAAGTCAATCAAATATGCGATTTTGTAAGTTTTTTTGGTGTTTGATGGTTATAGATTGATTTGAATTAGGCTGAAAGCAATCATCAATTTATTAAAATTTTATGAATAGCTAAGACACTTTGTGCCGATAACCAGTTCTTCATTTTAAAATTGTATTCTTATATTAAATTTATCTGATTTTAATAGTTATTATTATTTTTGTCAGAAACTTCAAATATAAGTGGTAGAATTTGAATTTGAGAAATTTATATTGGTTGATACTTTGATATTGGCTTATTTTTATTGAAAATTATTAACATAACTACTACTCTACTATTTAATTGGAACAAAATAACAAATATTAAACTGTTTTCAATACACTCTAGAAGCTAAATTCTCTTGTAGAATAAAGCTTTCACAATGTAGACTTGCAAACATTTACTACAAAATATAGCTGACGATGCAATCACTGACCGAAAAAGCTCTGTGCTGCTTGAGCGATGTTTGCTGAGCTCATCATATTGTTTCTATCCTTGAATTGAGAACCACTCTCTAACATGCCTTCTTGTTGTTGATGCTCTAGGTTGTACTTAAAACTTTATTAAATGAAATATATCATTTTAAGAACTAAATTAAAGGTACATATTGAGCTATCATTTACAGTTGCTGTGAAAATATTTAAACGTTGTACATGATTTGTTGTTGCATGAGTGCAGCCTCGTCTTCCCACTGAATCTAGAACTTTGTAACTCTTGGTTTCTCGACTAAGATGTGACTAGTGAGTTTATCAAGGATGGGGACTGGTGGTTGGTTCTCATTCAATTCCTGCTCTTCGTAGAAGTTGTTCACGGAGCAACCTACTCTGAAGAACTCTTGGTTGTTGTAAGAGCAAGTCAGAAGAATACCTGTCACTCCTACGATGTCGTTTTGCAAGATTTTGGAAACATCTGGTGGGTTGCCCCTACTATGAAAGTAATTAGCTATTTATAGATTGAAAAGAGCTTGAAAATGTAAATTAGCAGAGTTTTTTCAATTCTTGAGCATTCATTTATTGCAATAAGCAAGCTTATAAATCACAAATATCACTTTCTTCAAAGATGAACTTCATTTATCCAGCTTGAAGTTCCTCCATTTCAGCCTCTCGAGCACTTGATCATAGGCAGGGTCTGAAGCCTGACCAATGTAGACAATTCTCCATGTAAGTACTAAATTGAAGTTTATTATCAAATTCACCACGCAAGAGTATTCCGCAAATTTTTCCCAATTTTTATATCGAAATTTCCCATTATTTCATACAAAACGATAGCAAACTTTTCAATTGACTTACTCTTAGAGAGTGGCTGAAGTGCCTCAAAGAAGATCTCGAAGCTGATCTTTGAGAGGAAAGGAGCCTTGGCGTTGTGAGCAATCACATTGATAACGTTGACTAGAGACATTTAATATTTCCGCTAATTATTTAAATTATTCAAATTACAAAATTCATTCTCATTCTCAATCCTAAGTAATATTATGAGGAAATTATAAAGTAGAGAATTTATATAAATTATCATTAAAATATTGATAACTAGAAGATGTTATATTTTAAAGAGTATATTACTTTAAAAATAAATATAGTATATCATTTTAAGTTTTAAATTATCAAATTATTTTATTCTTTAAATTTATGCAAGATTATTTTAGCAGTTATATGCAGTAAAATAATACTCGAGATTTATGAGTTTCAATATCTAAAATCATTAATTTGGAAAAAATATATATTAAATATAAATATAATGTTTAAAATAATAAAATTTACTCTCTAAGTTAATCTATTGGCAAGATTTTCATTGATATGAAAAAAAATAAATAAATTTGGAAAAATTTCTAATTCATACAAAATGGATAAATTCTAACGAAAATATTCACTAATAAAAATATGATTATATTAATATTTCTTTATTTTTTTTATCAATTTTACATGTTTTTGAGAAATATAAATTAATAATTGAGGAAGTAATTACATAATTACACATCAGAAAAATGGAGCAAAATAATTATGGTAAGTAATTCTCTTCCACATTTTAATGCTAATATTTATTTTCTTATATATAACTAATCCATATTCCCATTCAATATTTACTTGTTTCTAGGTAACATGCATGAACATCAAGAAGATGAAAAGATAAACTATGAGAAAGAAAGTGCATTAGAGAATCAAATTTACTAATAAAATTAGTATGACCCAATGGACTCTATTAGTCTGAACTAGAATAGGCAATAAAATTAAACCACTAGCATTTACTAGTATTTAGAATAGGAATTATTCCTATCAATAATTTGAATGTTTTATTTATTGGGAGGAACACAAATGGAGGTGGTTAGAGATCTTCATAACTTCAATAAAATAAATCTCCGAATTAATATACAGTACCCACGCACAGACTAAACAAAAGACCAGTCTCAATATTAAAGAACAAAAAGACTAATGTTGGCTTGAAAGGAACTTATCATCATTCAGCATCACAGAATTATTTCTTAAGAGTTGTTATAAAGTATTTTATAGAATTTTTGGAATGCAATAAGTGATCAGCCCAATAGTAATCCAGACTCTCCCAAGTTTGAGGAAGGTCATAGATTAGCTGGAGATACTCGAACAGGCTAGAAAACAGTAACTCAAGTGAATTTTTTCGAATGCAGAGAGGTCACTAATTGTGAGTTTATTTATGAACACAGTTACAAGAGTAGTATTTCAAGAGGTGGGAATAACTAAAGAGGTGGAATATTATTTTAAATCAATTATATTTCTTTAATTTATAGGGATATTTGACACTCTATCAAGATTTTTCACTAGGTAATCTTAATAAGCAGAAATTTCAGCGATGTGTGTCCTAAAAGATCTACTAGCAATTGGTTTTTTAATGGTGTTTTGATACTTTTCGATATTGATAAACTTGATATAATTTTTTCACACAAGCACTTCACTAAAAACGATAAACCCATAGATAAACTTAAGTTGTTTAAAATAGATTAATCGACAAGCAACACTCATTCTGATGAACCAATATAGCAAATAATTTTAATTATTGAACTTCTTTGCATTAATTTAATTATAAATCTCCTATTGTTTCTCTCTTATGGCTTCTTAAGCTATCAGAGATTCCCAAAGATTCAAATAGTAGATGAGCTATTAGTTGAGAATAATATCATTGATTTCCATCCCTACATAGTTCAACAAACCCCTTTCTCGCTACTTTACATAAATACCCTCGTGAATTTAAAATATCTGACAAAAGTAATGCTGGATTATGTACCACTTCGATTTACAGTATAAAAGGACATATTCTTAATTACTTATAGAGACTTTTCTGAATATTTGAGAATTGATAATAAAGGGAGAGACGTGGAGTCAGTGACTAGGTCTACTCTTTGGCAGAATTAGTGAAAATATTCAAATTAATAAATAAATAATATTAAAAATAATTAAAATAAATATGAGTACAATTGATTTAATTGTTGATGTCTTCAATATTATTTATAGGATGGCAAAAAAAAAGAATAAAAGGTATAATAATATTTATTATAAATTATTCATTATAATGTCATATCTAAAAAAAAAAAATGTATTATTAAATTTGTTTGAAAAGTTGATTGACATCTGAAAAATATTCACTATAAATTTAATATATTTAAATACAATTAAAATTATAATTTATTATTTCTCTTGTTATCATTAAGTGTTTTAAGTTGGTTAATAATACTAATTTATTAAATGATGAGCAAGAGCAGGCTAGATTTAATCCACTTCCTGTGTTTGATGAATCAATCCAAGCATTCGTAATAACAAAAGTACTACTTTTATATGGATGTAAAGGGTGTTTATTACAGAGAGTTCAATAAAATTAAGTGGTCTGATCATGTTATGCACGTGGAAATAGTCAGGCCTTATCTTGTAGGATTTCTACCCAATAGCATCGAAATCAAGAATATTTTCAATCCGAACAGAGTAGTCCAGAAAATTGAGCTATTGTAGAGTACGATTTGCAGACATGCTGTAGCTTAGAATCACATTTGCTTAAGAGAATTGGATAGTATGAAATAAGCCGTTTGGCAATTGATTATTGTTTGATATTTCTTTTTTACCTTGTGATTTTAGAAACTTGCACATGATTGCCACTGAGTTCAGGTTGTACCCCTACATTTATTATAACTTTTAGATTTATTTTTGTAACTTACATTTTAAATTAATGACACTGCATCTTATGAAAAGAAATTTTTTCTTTTATTAATATAATTGATTAATTTAATTCACTTTATTTCAAATATTTCATGATTAGACTTTAATCTCAAATATTATTTACATTAAAATTTCGGAAATCTCTATCCCCAAAGATTAAATAAGATATCCACAACAAACGATCAATTAATAAGTCTTATAGATATTTAGCAAAAATTACAATTTTCGTTACTCATAAGTCAAGATTTATTATTGACTTTCTTATTGCTTAAAAGAAAATATAAGTAAAATATAAAATAATGATGAAATTATATAAAATTTATTGCTCATAAATCCATGTATTTTTGCGAAATGTTTCACTAAATTAGACAAAAATTCAGAAAAAAACATAGCTTTTAAAATGTCAGGCTTATTTAAATAAAATTTACTCAAAATCTAAAGTAACCATATAAATACAAACTATTATGTTGATTAGAGAAATAAAATATAAGTGTTTATTATAATAATTGACTATAATTATGATTAATTAAATTTATCTATATTTTTACAAACTAATCATTTATCAATTTTTATTATTGTAAGAAAAGATTCAGAGATGATATTATTGCTAAATTGAAATAAATATGGTTTTTTTTTTAAATTACTATCATCCATTAAAACGTTTAGATTTAACTATTAAGGAGAAAGATATGAAAAATAATTAATTTATAAAATGATTAAAAGAAAATGGAGAGAGCAAAAGAGTTAAATGACTTCAAGACCATGCAAGATTACTTAAAACAGCTTCGTTGCCCCTAAAATTTTAGAAGAGGTAAAAATCATTGATTTATATATTTTTTTCTAGCATAAACACGAATTGATAATGTACGATAAGTATTTGGTGGAGTAGGGATAGTAGCCCAGAGATAAAAATATAAAAGTAAAGCTAAGACTAAAGATAAATCTTCGATTCAAACTCAATACAGTATACAATTAAATAATTTATGACAGTGATCCCGATAAGTTTATGCAGATTTACACACATCTGTGGATCAAGAGATACTCAAAGAACTGTGACGCAATCAAAGGAAACTGTGACGCAATTAAGAACTTGTACAAAACTCAAAACTTTCACAGGGAGATGGTAGTTAAAGTGTTGAGAGAAGAAATGAATCAACTTAAACAGCAAGGCGATTTCGTTTATGCAGACGAAGAGAATGATTACTTCATAAAATATGGGAATGTAAAAGCTCTAGTTGGTCTGTTTATGACTAGAAATTTATAAATGAAGTTAATATGGAAATGACCCTTAGATTAAAAATAATTTAATTTTTCTAAATATTTAAAAATCTAAATATCATATAAAATAATAATATGTTATAATAACTGTTTTAAAAGGCATCTAATAGTGTTTAAGATATAAGTAGCATTTTATTTTTTATATATTTAACATAAATTCTCAAAATAAAATAAATTTAAATAAAATCTATGGCAAATTTTCTTATTAATTAAATACATTCATCTTGTTAATTTTTATTTACCAATGAGTTTATAAATTAATTTTATTTTATTATAACTGATTTTTAAGAAATCATTTTAAATATTTATTGTAATATTCCAATTATAAATATTACAAAGCATAAAAAATGATGCATAATATATTTAATAAAATCCTAGTGCTATTTAATGATTTAAATCAAAGCATATTCGTTGACTTTCTCATAGATATAGATACTTGATAAAATATTTTATGATCGATTTAAATCGTGCTTTATTTCAATTACATAATTCAAAAGTGCTGTAAAAATTTGTACTATAAAAATATGAACGTTTTATATACCTTTCAATTTCTAATTATCTTGATTTGAATTTTAACATACTATAAGGAAACTATATTTTATTCAAATGTCATGATTTTAAAAGTGAATAATATTTCTTCAAATTATTAGCAAAATTAAAAAGTTAATCAAAGGGTTATGGGTTTCCAAGTTTCGCCCTAGGATGGATTGAGTGAATGCTCCAAAATCAAAGTATGAAACTATCTGATTTATCTATCTGGATGGCTTAAGCCCCAGTATTAATTTTTCCGTACAGCATTTAATAATAATAATAAAAATCTAGGGGTTTCAAGTCTAGAATCCTAAAAAATAAAAATAATTTAGTATTTTTTTCGAAATGGTTATAATTTAATTGAGAAGATTATATAGATTTGAGATATCTACACTTATAAGTGTTGAAAGTTTAATATATCAAACTTAGAAAAATTAAAATATCAAATGAAATATTTATATAAATTTTAAATGTGATATGTTAAAATTGGCATTAAAGACTATTAAAAAGATTGGTCTCATAGAAAAGGTTAAGATAGTATATAAAACAGAGCATAATTAAAAGGTTAGAAAGGTAAATGGCTGTTCATAATAAATATGATAATTTTTCATAAAAAAATGAAAAAACTAAATCAGCAATAATTTAATCAAAAATATTATATTATAATGTCAAATCAAAGGACAACTTGACATTAAAAAATTATGATATAAAATAATTTCATTAATCCACTTTAATATATATTACACCTGGTAAGATTAGTTTTGCTAAAAAAACAGCGGATTAGTATAATAGTGAAGATAATATGCAATTTTTACAAATAACCAAAAAATGAAATAAAAATATAAGAAAGGCATCTTTTAGACATATTCTAATCATTACATAATCAAATTCAATCAATTATAATTTATATTACTAATAAATTTTAATTTGCATAAGGAAATGAATGTCATGATTGAATAAATGCAAAAGCTAATATATTAAAAAAAATAAGATTTGAGTATTCTTACAAATTCAAAGATTTTCTCATTAAATTTGTGATTTCATAATCAACTGCTGTAATAATATTTACTGTATTCAATAAAATTAAGTAACTATATCATCAAAATTATAATTTAACTACAAAACAAGATCATCTTTCTTTTAAAATTTTACCAACTTTATCGATGAAAATATAATAAGTAAATAGATTAATTAAAATTATTCTTTCTTAACTTATAAATAAACTAAAACATATATATTATACCCAAAATAATTGAAATATAAATGACTACTAAATATTTATAGTCATTCATTTAAATATTTAGCAATTTATATAATAAAGAGAAAGAAGATATTTAATAATAATTATATAAATCAAATTGGAAATGAAGGCCAAATCATTAAACAATTTAATTACTTTTAATCAAAATGCGTTAAGCAAATTCAACCAAGATTTAGTCAATGAGGTATAATTTATTTTATCTAATTAATTTTTAGAAATCTGCTTGGCTTAAAACATATAGCGATTACGATAATTAAAGATTTATATTTAAATTTAATTTTACTCTTTAATTTAAACTGTATCGGGTAAATGCGCAATAAAATGATGACAGTGACAGAACTAAGCAAAAACATGCATTCTCAAACTTGCAGATTTAGAGACTACTAAAGGTACACAAGTACGATGAGATCAAGGAAATTATCAAGCACAAAAACTACCATTAAGACTTAGTCTACTTGATACTCATGGATGAAGCATAGACACTTGGTAAATCAATCGCCTTTCTCACTGGTGCCTAGTTCACTACTCACCACAACAGGATTGAAGCTGTGCATATCTTGATGAGCCTCATCATATAAACATAAGGGTGATTATTTTTTTTATAAGTTCAAACATAAACTAACTTGTATTTTATTTTAAAATAACCTTGAAGAGGTTTCTTTATTGAAATAAAGATACGATAATTACTGTTAGAATGCCTTCTCTTCTAATGCAATTATTTATAGTATCTCAACTTAGTTTTATTAATTATTAAACTTATATTATATATTCACTGTCAATCTTATATAACTAATTTTTGTTCATAATAATTTAATTTTTGATATTAGCATTTGTTGATTATAAGAGTAACTTTACTAACAAGCATGATTAGGAACTTGTTTTATGTAGTTCTATTTTTTCAATTAAATAAATATTTAAAAAATACCTGAATAAACGAAAGAAATTCAGTAAATCTGTAATTATATTTACGTTTACATTCATTAAATTTTTAAATAAAATATTAAATGATTAATAGATTATATGACCCCAAAACCCTAAAAGAAGAATCAATATTTTATCTACGCTCTCTCTACTCTTTAAGTAAAGAGAAAAAATTCTTGAATAATACTTATCATAAAACATTTATTTTTTTGTGATTTTAATTATCATATACTGCTAAAAGTTTCGTATTTGTATAAAATTTATAGTTCCTTCTTCAACTCATTAGAATATAAACATCCATATTAAAGTGAATTTTGTTTACAATCTATCCTATTAAGTAATTATAGGCACAAGTAGCTATAAACTGAGCTAATATGTTTTAAGTAAATAACTTTCGAATGTTATTAAATTACCAGAAACATGAACTCTTAATGTGTAATATGATAAAATTTTCATGAAATAATATAAATAAAAAGATCTTAACGCAAAGATGGAACAAAATATTTTGGACTAAAGGTAAAACTAGGGATTAGAAATTTATATTTTTGGCGATTATTAAATATTACAGCTTTCACAAAGTCAACTGAATTAAAATAAATTATGTATTATTTAATTTTATCTTGGAGAGATTTATAATATTCCAATATTAGATTTGAATATTAATTTTTAATTAGAAATCGATTTATTATACTTGAAAAATGGCATACGTTATGTGAAATTATTTGAAAATAGACATCAGACTTTAGATACTATCTCTATGAAAAAGTTATCAGAAATACTCAGACAATAACAACATTTTCTACTACTATAACTCTAATTCCTACAACAACTACTCCATCACCTAAAACTACTACCTAAAGCTCAAATTTTTAATACATAAATGATCAGAAAATTCTTAACTGCCACGAAGATGGAGGTGTTCTAGTTTGAACTATAAATCAAAATTCCTAGGAGATTCTGTTTTAGCAATAGGAAAAAATATTAATTATATTAGTAATATAATTGATTCTTAATTTCTTAATTTAAATATTTTTCTACAATATCATGAAAGAAAGAATTACAAAAAGTCAATTTTTTTATTTTGTGAGAAGTAGTTATTTTTTCACAATAATATCAAGTATTTAATCTAACAAACATTGAATTTTATGTTCGAATAAATATTTTAATTTACAGATAGTTGAATATATTATAAAAAATAATTAGTAAGAGTTTACATTCTAATTTTAATAAATAATTATTTATTACATTTTATTAATTTATCAATTTAAATATAATATTTTAGCAAATACTCTTATCTTTGATAGGAAACGAATATAATTATAAATAAGATTTTATATTTTTAAAAATATTATTTTATCAAATGTTAATGTATTTTATATTCTGAAATAATAAAAATTTTATTTAAAACCATGTAACACAATTTATTTCAATAAAAATATTTAGGTTAAAGATATTAATATATTTTTCCATATATTAATGAAATAATAATTTCTCTAATCATTTTTATTAATCCTTACTACTAATAGTCATAGACTCCTTAAATCCAAAATTACCCAATGTGAAATTCATTCCATTTCCATCATTTAATTACATACTTTTATTTTAGCCAAATATATAATTGTGAACTAAATAGAATAATAATATTAAATTATTATCATTAACTGAGCTGTTAAAAGTAGTATGAAAATCCCTACTTGATCCAATATTCTTCTGTTAATATTAATTTTAAATCATATTCTTATCATAGTCATTTTCTATTAAAATCGGACTGCCAATATCTGATTTCTTGATGGATGAGTTCCTAATTGTGCTATGGTAGTTCGTAGACAGCATTATTTGATTAAAAATAAAACAATATAGTTTTATTTTATTTAAAAGTATAGAAATTAATTTGAGGGATTAAAAATAAATCTTCTTTAAATAAAAAAAATTGACATTTATCAAACTATTTAAAGTTGCCTAATATTTTGATTGGGAGACACCTAAATTTTGTTCAATAATATTTAAGTTTAATGATCATCAATTTTATTGGCTATTTCGTACTTATCACCCCCTATTTTCCACAAAACTATGCTGCTAAAACCAATTAAATTATATAAATATATATATAGATATATATATATATATATATTGATATTAACATAAGGGACGATAAACAATTTCTATCAATTATTAATATTATATTCTCAAATTTAACCTTTCTATAATAACTTTTCTTTAAAAATTATAATAACTTTACTATCAATTTATATATTATATTTAAATTATTAGGTTTTACTATTGATATATTAACTTGGGAAATTTTACTTAATCGGCACCTGTAAAATTGATTAGGTTATGTGAAGGCGATCTCTAGTGGCTCCATACCTAATTTGTAGTATTAAACATGTTTATTTTCTTCAAAGAGTTATTTAGAGTGTTATTTAAGGAGCTAATGTTTCTATACCTCAAATAATATATATAAAATTTAATGAAGGCATAAAAGATAAGTAATTATTTTTAAATAACAATTCTCAAAATAATTTAATCTAATTTTCATTGAAAATTACATATTTATTTTAGTGAATGTAAATATATAAAAGTTTGTAAATATCTAAATCAACAATAAAACTACATCTAAGAATCAAAGCAATGAGATTTAATTTTTTACATCCCATATACTTTTTAATTAATTAAAATGAGTTTACCTATGTTTGTATTTGATTTTTCAAAGGGGCTCATCCCCAACATAACCATGGACTGATTCTTATTAGTCAAATCTTCGTAGTCAATTTTAATATGAGTCATTTACGAATTCATGCCACCAAATGAAGAGAGCTTGTGAATATCCGGAGAGATACAGGGTAGAATGTTTGTTACTCTTGATCCAGTTTATGAAGCTCTAATGATATCATGAAGTTAATAAATGATATCAGAATGCGCTGAATTTCTCAAATCGAATTGATTAAGCTGATTTCTTAACTTAGGTATTGACAAGACAATTTTAACAAGCTGAAGTTCGTCTGCTGATGACCTCAAAGAGTTTTGGAGTTTTTGAATACATTAATCTTAAACTTACAATTCAATTTCAGTAAACTATCTGTATTCTCTATACTTTCCTCTAACTTTTCAATACTTTTATTATAATCGTTGTAGATTTTCCTGTACTCAACTTGAAATCTGGATTGTTCATTCTCTGCGTTATTAATCTTAAGTCTTAATTCATCATTTAGAATTGTTAGTTCTCTGTTCATTTTCTCCTAGTCAGATATGTATACATCCAAAACTAATCTCAATAATTAAATTTATGTGTCATTAAATTTTAACTTCACTTTATAATTTTTGATTTCTTTGTAGTAAAGTTTTGTGAGCTCTGATTCAATGATTTCATCCTTGCTATTCATAGACATTTAAATATAGCCCGAGTAAAAATCTAGTGGCTCTTTAAGAATAGATTTGTGATCTCCGATATTTTACTCAGTAAGCTTAAATTTGGAGAGAGTATTAGGGTTTTAAAGGTTTTTGTGAGCAAAAATAGAAGGATTATCAAATAAATCTAGAAACTTGCAGGGAATCACTTAATAGAGTTTATCCCTAAAGATTATCTACTCTTCTTGAGTTTTACATATCTGAGTCATTCCATCTTTCATTTTCTGATTAAAATTCATGCCAATTTAAATATTTAAATATTATAATAATTTTTAGAGTCCGTTACCTACTTTATAAAGTAGGTAACGCATATAAATCATATATTTAATCATTAATTCATATTAATAGTTTAAGTAATAATCAAAATTATATAATTAGAGTATATAAAGTATAAGTCACAAATCTTATAAACTAACATTAATATGTTTTATTTCATTTAAGAAGTTTGATGATTCTTTATTAACTAATATAAATTTATTTTGACTTATCTTAACTAAAAACAACAATTCTATATAGATTTATAATTTTCTTTAGCGTTTTAAGAATACTGTTCTTAGTACCCTTTATAATACTAATTTGTGGATATAAAAATGTTATATGTATGATTAAAGAATTTTAAATATAGACTAGGGATTCAAATAAAAATCTAAACAGATTTAATAATTGTTGATTTGTGATTTTTTGAATCCTTAATATAACGTAGCATAACACAAACTTAATTCATAAATTCAGTATAAAAGCTAAAAAATACAAAAAAAGTAGTTTATAAGATCTATTGAATTTTAAAGTTTTTTAAAAACTTAAATAATTTAATTACTATAATTTCTTATCTTAAAGTTAGTTAAAAAAATGGTTATCGTTTAAATAACACCATTAACTTTGTATTTTGTATAATTATAAATATATTATTGAAATAATATTTAAGTCACTGCCTTAATTTAATTTTGTATAAAATTAATTAAAATGATATCTAAAAGATGGATTCTTTTCAAGTCTTTTTGCATTTACTCACTTTGTTTCTTCATATAAGAGTATCTAAATCTATATTAAATATCGACATCTCAATAATTAATTTTTATTTGTAATACTATTTTTTAATGTATTGGTCAACCACGTCTTTTACTTCTCCAGTAAAAAGCTGACTTATATTTTCAAACATCTACTCAACAACCTCCTTGCACTTAATTTTACTCATAAATTGCACCTGACGAAATTATATTTAAAATGCTTTTTTCAATTTATGCAATAGTTTGATGAATTATTTTCTCTCAAAGGCCATTAATCCCAAGTCTGAGATTCTCTCATTAATTTGAATTTCATAGCCTTTTTTCAATTTTATTCAGGTAGTTTTAGTTAGATATGAGTTGATAAATTTTATGAATTTAATTTGAGATAAGCTTCAAGTTTACTCTGGAGATGTGAGGTTCCCACTTAAACTTCATCTAAATCTTTCTCTTTTGGGTCTATCTCCCTATATTCTTAATCAGATTCCTTCTCAAATTCAATTGAATTATAGGATTCATTTCCATATATCTTACTCTAATATTGATTGTTATTTTCTTAAATGCTTATTGATTATCTTAGATAAGGAAGTGGTTCAACTCTTCCATATCGTTTGTATTTTCTTAAGTAATTATATCTTTAATTAATATGTCACTTTCTTGTCTTAAATCTACTTTCCTCAAACTTTCACTTAGATTGAATTATATATATATATTACTAGCAAATATTTGTATATAATCAAACATTATAAGATTTGAATAACATCTCTATTATATTTTAGATTATTGATATTATATATTATAATTCAATAGATTTTTACCTCAATTTTTTATAATTTTTCTCTTGGCCATGCTTTTCATGCTTAACTCAGCAGCTCCTTTTGTTTTATTGTTAATTGCCTTCATTATATTCTAGGTATTGGTCTTAGTGCTAAAATATTTATTGAAATACTATTGATAGCCAATCTGTGAGTCTCCCCTTATTTCGTTTAATTGTGAAAGAAGCAGGTCTTCGTATTTATTAACAAATAAATATTATATTTTTAGGTGAAACATAAATAATAGTTGTAATTAATGATAATATTAATCATGATTAATATATAATAATTCTAAATGATAGTGATAAATTAGTGTATTTTTGATAGAATTAGTCTGCTTTAGAAGGTTTTAGAGAAGTTTTAAATTTATCGGAAATAGTGGTTTAATTTAATTGATCTAAATTTCTTGAGGTTTTATTTATCGATTAGGATCTTAAATAAACATTAGGTTTTCTTAATCTACTTGAAAGATAATTGTTTAAATCATAGCTATAAAAATATTTACTAATTTATAATAAATATTTGATTATAAATCATCTTATTACTTATTTAATTATTCGATAAAATTTGTGATTAAATTAGTTGAAAAATTATGTCATTAATTATTTGAAAATCATTTAAAGTGTTACTTCTTAATATTTATAATATTATAATTAAATAAATTGTAGAATTATAGAATGGATTTATCATAAATACAATAGTAAACAATGGCTTTTTAAGAAAAATAATAATAAACGTAAATGAATAATTGCCCAAGACCCCCAAGTCAAATTTAATGATAGGTTCCACTGGTTTCAGATTGAAAACGCAATAAAATTCTATTTTGAAGTAAAATGAATCAACCGCTTAAAGTTAGGTTACGCCTAAATTTATTATGTCATATTCATTGTGATTTTTTATATAAATCCCACAACTTTGATATTTGAATCAGTTAATGCCTAATTTAAACAATAAACGGTAGTTAGGTTCGATGGTAAAAGTTAACAAAATCACGATAATAATAACAAATTTGAGCAATCTAACACAAATAACAATCCCATAGAATATTAGGAGAAGTACAACTCCCCTCCCTTGAGTTTTTAGAATGATAATAGACGAAGAAAAGTGGGATTGTATAGTTAAACTCAATATCCAAATTAATAGACTATTTTGAGAATAGATCTAAATCATAATAGAAATAGCATCAAAATCAAGATTAAACTTAAGAGGATCCAAAATATTAAGATTTAAGATAAAAATATAAATTGAAAGGACTTGAAAATAGTCAAATGCTTGAATATTTCAATCAAAATGTAACTAGATGTTTAATATATAATTTTAATTAATATTAACTCCAAAAGACATCAGAAAAATCAAATAAAAATCTAATCAAAGATATGAACAATAAAACTACATAAATCCAACTCTATCAGATAACAATAATTAAGCTTCAAATCATAAATTCCAAGCAGAGCAAGTTCTTAATTAAAAGCTTCTTAATTTTCTTTAATTTTAGATAAAAAGACTGGGTCCCAAAATTAATAGAAATATAAATAAGATTAATTTGCTCTTGATAATTATAATCAACTTTAGGTATTAGCAGACTTGAAAACTCCAAATAAATAATGGGAAATGATATTTATTCCACAAAAATTATTATGGTCCTTTAATTTATGGGCTATTTCTTATTATAAATTATTTAACTTATAGAATATTTGAAATCTATTAAATTTATGATCTTCATTTTATTATGAATTTGTTAAAAATATTTTTGAATAAGATCAGTATATTTTATTAACCTTTTTCTCCCATTTTCCTTTAAACATAAGAATTACATTTTTTAATAAATTTTTACAAAATTTAAATCCTCAATTAACTTTACTTTATTAAAAATTACTCAAATACAATTATATAAATAACTATAAGTCGAAAATTTCATGATAATTTACTGCATTAATTATAAAGTCAAAAAGATACATCTTTGAATTTGCAAATAAAAGCTGCATTAATTTGAATTAAATCCCCCCTTCAACTAATAATCCTAAAAAACTCAATAAAAATTTAAATAAAATATCATGCTTGCCTAAGCTCCACAATTTGCTGAGACTTTAATAATGTAAAATGATAATTTATTTTTAGAAGGGAGACGAAGCGTCAAACAACCTCAAAATGCTAATTAAGAATACACAATGCTGTTCAATCACTAGTCTTCAGGTTCGTTCTAAAACATTCCTCTGTAGAATTACAATTAAACATTTTGTAAATTATAAACATAAAAATAATTATATTATAGCACCTATTACAAAACATAAAACCAAAGATAAACAAGCAAAAAGAGTAAATTTCAAAGCTTTAGAATAAACAAGAAACACTCATTTTACACAAAAAACATTAAATTTAAACTTCCCTTAGACTATTAGAGTAGGAAATTTACACATTTAATAAAGCTTAAGAAGTTCCACTCTAGTATTCTCCAGGGATAAGAAGCCCGATTTCACCTAGTTTTGACGAAAGTATCAGTAACTAAAACTTTAAAGTCAATAACTTCAGTTTGTTAAGAAACTATGAATAAAATTTGTAGCCAGATGAAGATGAGAAAAGAATGTTTTAAAACTAATCAGAGATTAGAGATGAGTACCGTAATGATGAAAATATTAAGATATTAAAATAGGGGAATAGGGTCACTCAGAGCACATCTCCATATATAGATTTAAAGAATAGTCGCATTGTAAAGAAGTTAAATACACCTAACTTATAGAATTAACAGTAAATTATAAAAATAATCAGTGATTTTTGGGTCATATTTTTAAAAGTAATTATCTTAAACTTATTTATTTAGTAAGTATAGGCATATATTTTTAATATTTGCATAATTTAATATCTACTTTTTTAAACAATTGGTAGAATTTTCAAAAAAATAGGCGACCATATTAATTAATAAAGCGTGAAAAAATTATAAAGCAATATATGAACTATAAATTAAAGTATGGTATGAATTAAAAATATAAATCATGATGATTTTAAAATCTGAGAATAAGCTTTAGTTTGACTAATATGATGTTATGTTTACAATTTTTTATTTATTAGTTTATTTTGTTTTATTAAATAAATGTTGCCAATCTAAAATCTACTCATTAATAATTCTATAAATATATTGAGTAATCTAGTTCATTTTGTCAAAAAGTATTAACATATTTTATATAATATAATTTTAATTAGTAGTTAGTTACTGTTATATTAATTATAGCTTAATCTTTAAACTTCTATCGTTAGATTATAATAAAGTAGTCTAAAAATTAATCAATAAAATAAAAACTAAAACCAAGGAACTTTTATGTTAAAATGAAGAATTATTTACTCACATATGATCTTACATATAGTATAACTTATATAAAAAGGTGATAATAAATAAATATATTTATTAGAATTAATCAATAATAAAGCTAATATAAAAAATGTAAGGCAATCGAGAAAAGTTGGGGAATATTTCTCGATTGTCTTACAAAAAAATACATAAAGTTAATAATTTATAATCAAGTTATTTAAATATTATAAGCAATAAATGTAAGTTACTGTATTATTTCTTATAATTCGACGAATATTTAAAATTTTTACCAAATCAATAACCTTCTTATAATTTCTAAATCAATCAATCATAAATTTCAATGCTTCCACAAGTCTCTTAAACTCAATATCTTAACTATAGGAACAAATGTTTCTCTGCTTAGCAACCATCTAATGGTTCCGCAAATCAAAATATAATTTTTCGATTTTAAGTATAATTCATTTTAAGAATTATGTGTATTATTTTCTATTTCTTAACATTAATTCCATCCTATGTTAATTCAATCCTAAGCTTCAATATAAAATCAAAATAATATTTAATAGTTAGATCCTTCTAATTATTATTAAGATAAGCAAGATTTAGTGAAGGAAACTAATAAGTTTTAGGCTTAAACTATATTGTAACCATAGTCTGTTTAAGAAAATGAATTTACACAGACAAATTATTTTAATATATGGAATTTACTTATGAATAATTTAGTCATTTTTACTGTATTATTCTATTCTTAATTTTTGATTATATTTTATCCTTTTATATATCTAATTAACTCTTAATTTATATTTAATTTTCAAAGTATGTGCAGTCCTAACAACAAGTGCTAAACTAAGAGTAACTTTTATCACAAACTCTTAGATCAAAATCTACAAGCACTCACTACAAAAACGATTAAACTAAAAATTTTAAGAAACCACCAGTTTTGTTGTATAAGAAACTTTTGTAGTAATTAAAGCATAAACAGCAAAAAGAAGAAAAAAATTAGGATATTGTATTCGATGAAACTAAATCTAAGAAATTTATACTGTAGTATAAATAAATTAGTATCTTAAAAATAAAATGTTTAAATGTACATATATAGACATATTTTTATTTATATGGGCAAGAATAATTAACTTGAAAGTACAACTCAATCGCCACTTAATCAATCATCATTCAATCAATCTTAAAATGGAGGTAACTAAATTTTATAGGAATAAATAATTTATAATTGAAGATACACACAATTTTAGAAAAATTTCTGAGCATTTCTTTTATAGATAATATAAAATAGTCCTTTTAATTTTCACCAAATATAATTAACTGTATTCAATGTTTAAAGACCAACTTCAATTAAAAAGTAAGAGATATTAGTAAATTAGAAATAATTTGCATAAAAGCAGTGTTTTACAAGGGTCGCTAGGTGATAAATTTATTCACCACTCCATCAGTTAGAAGTTGATTTAATTATATACTATATATTAATTTAATTAAAATTATTACTCATAGTAAATGATGGTTGAATGGCATATTATTTTGTAAATATAATAAAAAGAGATTTAGAAGGATGAATCTAAATCAAAACTGTAACATCATAATTAATCTACTCACGATGAAAATTATAGAATTCTAGATAATTTTTCAGTTAAAAGACATAGAGATACCACCCCTTTAGAACCAAATCTGAGATATTTCTTCAATAACCTCAAACAATATGGTAGTGGACAAGGGTAAATTTAGAGTCAAGAAAATAGCACTACTTTTTAACAAAGAGCTCTGTCATAGATGAACAGCTAAATATACTCTAAAGGAGGTGAGTTAATATCTTAGTAATATCCATAGCTTAATAGTGTTATTGCTTATTAGCAAAATAAAGAACTTCAGAATATTTCATTCAAGGAAAGAACAAATTAAACTATATACAATAGTAGTTTAATCTTAGATTTTATTCCCAATTTCTCAATCATCATAATAAAATACAATTTTATTTTTTTTAAAGAACAAAAGGTGTCAAATCTTAATTATAATAGCAGGCTTAAGCTAATCAATTGCAATAAATATCGCTTTCGAAAGAAAATAGCATGAAGGAGTTACTGATAAGATTCAATAAAATGGGACTGTCCAGAATAAATTCAAATTCTTTAATAATTAAGCCAGGGAGGGAGACAGTTCAGGAATTGATAAAATCTTAGACTTAGAATTTATGAAATATGATAAAACTGGTGGGAAATATAATAATAATTTCACTCAAATTCTATCAGATATACTAATTCTCTATATATAAATTTAAATTTTAAAGAA
Source organism: Oxytricha trifallax (assembly GCA_000711775.1). Lineage (NCBI taxonomy): Eukaryota > Ciliophora > Spirotrichea > Sporadotrichida > Oxytrichidae > Oxytricha > Oxytricha trifallax. The sequence goes on from ARYC01002696.1 coordinate 46,868, forward strand.
TTAAAATAATTAAATTATTTAGGAAACTAGATTGCAAAAATAATTGGTAGTAAGTAAAACCTAAGGAATTCGTGAAACCTAAACTCTTAAAAACCAGTGTTATAAATTAACAGAATAAAAATTGATGATAAAATTTTACCTAAAATTATAGATAAAATAAAAATAAAACAAAACAATAATAATATTTTTCCAATATATATATATCTAGTTTAAGATCATTTAATTTCTTGAATATTTATAAGTATAATTTCTTATAATGAATTAAAAAAACATAATAAGTAAATAAATTACAAATCATAGCTATTAATTTGGAGATTTTTTGTGGAAGAAGTATAAAATAATGATTTAAATAAATATTAAATGTATTATATTATTGAAGTGACTTGAGGTATAAAGTTTAAACCATCTAGAGTATTATTTAAATTTTTATAAATATAATTTGTTTTGTTTGTTATCTATTCCTAGATTCCCACTGTTTATTATCAAAACATTATAAAAAAAGAAATCATGTTTTTAATTATAATTTAATAAAGTGTGATATAGCAATTATTTTAATATATTTTGAGTAAATTCAAAAAATTATATTAAAATACAAAAGTATTAATTATGAAGGATAATAAACTATAAATCAAATATTAAGATATTAGTAATTTCTAATTTAATAATGTAAATTAAAAAGAATTGAAAATTTAAAATACTCAGAAATCTTTCATTAAGTACTGAATATAAAAAAATAAATTTTATTGAGGATATCTAATATACTGTGATTTTAATATAAAAATTATAATTCATTTCAATTCTTATATTACTAATTTCTTACTTAGCTTTTGCTCTGCTTTTTTGAACTTTCTATTGCTTCAATAGTATGGAATTTATTGCTTTAAATTTACTTTAAGTTTAAAGTCTAGCTTTATTAGCTTTTTTTCATTAATTCTTGAAGATCTTAGTTCAGATAATTTTAATCGTTTTAGGAGGTATTAGAATTTATTATTTATGGAAAGGAGATGCTTGGCAAAGTAAATATCAAAATTCAATATTTTTATTAATGTTTATAAAAATGGTTATTTTTTCAAATTAAGTTAATAATATATTGAAATGCAGCATTTAAGTTATTTAAAGTTAAGGAAATTTAATTTCTTTTGTGTTTTTATAAAAGTTAGAGAGTATATTGAAGTTAATCATTGAATAATTGCTTCAGTTAAGAGTAGGGTCTATAATAATTTAAATCAGGAAATAGCTTTTCAAATTCTATGTTTAAAGGACTAAAATTATAATATGTTTTCTATACTTTTATTGATTAATTTAAACTCCCTATAATTTTTTCTGTATATAAATATGTTTATATAGTATTTAAGAACTATATAATTATTATAATTGACGATTTATTTTCATCAAGAGATTTGATTATGTCATTAAACCTTTATTTTTATTCTATAACGCTTCTTTATCCAATTTACCTCTGATTTTATTTATTTTTTTATTCTAGATTTTAAGTTGTTTTTTAAGGAGTTTTACTCAGCTTATAATATAATGAAGACACATTTAAGCTTTGAGTATTTTTTATGCCAATATTTTTACTCTTATTTTCAGTATTTAGAGATTTCAAATTATTTTTATATGTCATAAATTACATGCAAAAATGCATTTTTAAATTAATAAAAAGATTGCTATATCTTTGGATTTTCTTTCATTAATCTCTATTTAATTAATTTTATTGTAGTTTTTATTTTAACATATACTTATTCTTCCTCAAGAAATAATAATTACCTTTTAATGACAAGGATTATTCTAGAATTGAGAAGTTACTATAAAATTTTGGATTAAAAGATAGATCTAATAATTATTTTATTAATTTCTCTCAAAAACATCAAAGATATGGTCTACAAGGTTTACTACTTCGACATCTACGCCAGAGCTGAACCAATCAGAATGCTCCTCACCCACGCTAAGGTTGAATTTGAAGATCACAGAATCAACGGAGAGCAATGTAAATTAAGGTTTAATTTGTAAAGTATTTAAATCCAAGGTTTTAAGGGATATTGTAAGATTAAACAAATAATTTAAAATAGCAACTCGCTGAATTGAAGGCTGAAGGCAAATTGGAATTCGGTCAAGTCCCCATGGTCGAACATGATGGCAAATATCTTGTCCAATCATGGTCTATTATCAGATATCTCGGTAAACTCCACGGCTACTACCCAGAAACCAGCGAGGAGGCCTGGCAAGTTGACTCAGTCATTGATGCCGTTGAGGACTATCTTGGCAAGTAAACTTTGATAAATTTATATGTTAAGCACCACTAATCACATATATATATTATTAAGGTTACTTCAGAGCTAACTTCGAGAAGGATGAAGAGAGAAAGAAAGTCACAACCGCTGAATTCATCGCTTTCCTCCGAGGCTGGATCACCGCCATCCAAATGAGAATTGAACACAACGTTGACAAAAAATACGTTGTTGGCATCAAGAGAACCACTGCTGATATTGTTCTTGCAGCTCTCTTATCTTCAATCCACTTAATTCTTTTTGAATTTATTTAAAAGCGCATTTTGGCATTTTATGAACGAAGCCAACCCACACTACGCCGAGGTTGCTCCATTGACCAAGAAAGAAGACTACCCAGTCCTCGCCACCTACCTCAAAGGCCTCAATGAAGAGTTCAAGGACTACCTCGCTGCCAGACCATCACCAAGACCATTCTGATCTTGAAGGGATCCTCATCATATCATCATTTAAGATTACATTTCTATTTATTCAACCAAAAAAATATAAATTACCATTCAATTTTCATATACTTATAAATATAATTCAATGATTTAGGAATTTTTAAGGTTTTTCAAACTTTAATCATATCTATTTTTTAAAAAATTTAAACCATAAGAAGATTTATATTTATACATAACATATTTTTTTCAAAATTGCCCTTTCCATCACTTTTAAAATATGTGTATATTTTGCATATACTAAGCCAATTAAAGAATTTCCCTTTCAAATTAAATCATTTAATTTCATATCTTTAAACAAGTAATCTAAAAATAAAAGATATATTCCTTCTATCGTTTTATATTTCTATGTATATGGATTATATTTATAATATATATAATTTAAAATATAAATTTATTACTTTTTTGATAATTATCTGTCTAAAAATTTTTCAAGAAATAGAAAAGTAATTTTTATTTTATATTAGGAATATACTTTAATTTTATCATTATTCATTTATTTTTAAATTTCATTTATTATTATATAAAAAATTTATTTATTTCTTGACTTATATTTATTTGAATTACTTCGAGACATATAAAAGTTACGCTCTTCGAATAGCATGAATAGATATTTATAATTATAAAAAATAGTAGATGATTGTTCTTAATTTAATTTAAATATACCAACTCATTAATAAATTTTAAATATATATTTATTTACTTATTTAATTATTAAAATGATTGTTATCATTACAAAGTTGCTATAATTATTATAATTGTGGCATATCAAAAGTTAAAATTAAAAATTAAAAAATTTACTATATATTATTTAAAGATATATATAATAAAAGTTCTGAGATAACTGATTTTAAATCTCACTCCTATTTGATCATATACTCATTATATTTAAAATAAAATAATAAATTAAGTTATACTATTTTATATAAAGTAATTAAACCTAAAAAGTGCTTTTTGTGAATATTTACAGAGAATAATATAAATTAAATAAAAATAATAATAATGATTAAATAAAAAAAATGATAGACCTTGCCATAAAAAGAATAAACAGATCTCAAAAAAATCAATAAAATATAATGAATACTTCTGTTAAAGGGTGAAGGAATACTTTATAAATTTTTATTTTATGTTATTCCTGCTAATTAATAAATTCTGCATCTTTCCTGCCTATTCACGACCATGAGAAGCAAGGTTGAAGATTGGTGTTGGCAAATGTTCGATTTCGAGATTCCCTAAATTTCCTAAAAATTGAAATAAATTTTAGAGATTTTGGCAAATACAAATAGTTGCGATTTGAAGCCCTTCCCGTTCGATTCAGAGCCTGTTATTGAAGACCGAAATTTTTATTTTAAATTTAATTTATGTTATTTTTGTGAGTTTTGAGATATTTTAAAAATGACTTTTTGACTTTTTAATTTCTATAATTTCAAAAACTCATACTTCAACAATATCCAAGTGACCTCAAAAATACCTCATCTTGTAGAGAATTAAAAACTACATATTAGTTATATATTCTCAGATTTTATAAAATAATCATTGCCTAAAATATGCAACGTAAAGAAAAGAGTAAATTTGTTCAAAAATGTCCAAGACCAATTTCATAAAGTCATCTGTTAAAGGGTGGAGGAATACTTTATAAATTTTTATTTTATGTTATTCCTGCTAATTAATAAATTCTGCATCTTTCCTGTCTATTCACGACCATGAGAAGCAAGAAATTTGTCTGGAGTTAAAGATTTATCTACTTTTAGAATTCAAAAACTTTAATTTTCTTCAAATCGTGACTTTATTATGGTCTTTAATATAATTATAAATATCATTATTTGTAATAAAAGAAATAAAAAAGTTAAAAAGACAATTTAAAAGTCATCTTATATTTTCCAAAATTAATTAAATTTAATTGAAAATTAAAATTTACGTCTTCAATAACAGACTCTGAATCGCCCTTGAACATGGTTTTAATTTATCCTTGTGTATTTATTATGCATTATTTTTTTCGCACTGTCATATTTAATTTTTATTTATTCTTTTTAAGATTATTTTTTTTTACTGGTTTAATGAAATAATCTCCCTCAAGAATTCATGCATGATTAGCATACGCCTTTACATTTTATTTTTAACTTGCTTTTTTCTTTTGTTCTTTTAATCTTTAGTTTTTTAATTAACTATGGATTTATAAATAAATCATTTTTAAATATCTTTATTGAAATTTATTTTTTATCATTTGGTGCTTTTTACACTTATTATTTTGATTGTTTGATTTAAGATTGTCAAAAAAATCAATAAAACACTTACTTGCTAAATGAAGAATGCTGTTGATAGTTTAATTTACGATTGACTTTACAATTTTATTCTATTTTTATAGTATTTTCTTCACTTCTTTGTGTAAGCCAATTTTTAATAAGTTATTGCTATTGATTTCTGACTCATTTATTATTATCTACTGTATTTTCCAGTTAATTTTTTTATTTTATTTATTATTTCACTTCTTAATTTATTAACCTAATGCTTTCCCTATATCTCTTATTGTAATTCTATTGCTCTTTTTTTATCATTATTTTTTTAGGACCATTAATAATTTACATTTGAATGGTTTGTTCTGCAAATAATTAATTAAACTATTCTTATATTGCTGCTTCTTCTTTTTCAATATTTTCTTGTTTTGTTTCTGCTATCAAAGTCCTTCAAGAATCACCAACCCAAAGAAATAATTATCCTAAAAATATGGAATTGATCCATATTTATAAAGTGAATAATATATTGATTTGCAGAGTTAGGCTTTGAAATTGAGTTGTCATTTGAACATAAGTCAAAATTAAAACCACTTCAGAATACTTCATAATCCTCATTAAATTGTATTAATATGTTATCTGGTTTGAGATCTCTATGTACTATTTCATTATCTTGTAATTCTTTATTTCTTTCATAAATTACTTTAGTAACTTTTAAAAAGTTGTTTGATAATGCCTTGTGAGTACCATTAGTTCATCCTCATCGACTTTTTCCACAATAATTTTATCTTATCTTCGTATAATAATTTTAAGTTTGTAAATTAAAGTTTTTCCTTATTCTACAATTACTGCTTTTGAGTGGAGTTGTATTTTAATTCTAATATGTCATATTTTAATATATTATAACATTACCTCGAAAGTAACTAATTTAAAAGGGAATTGTACTCAATAGAGAGTCCTCTGCTTCTTGTCCCGAATAATATATTCAATTTCTTTGAATTAATTTTAATTTTATAATTTGATAAAAACTCTAATCAATACCTTCGCAAGATTGTTCACTATTTTTCTGAATAAATTGCTTTGTTTTTGTATCTAAAATTCTTGATTTTATTCTTATTATATATTTTAAGTTCTTCTTTAAACCATTTAATTTTGAAATTTTCCAAATGATCAATCTCAATTTCTCTATTATAAAAGGTCTCTTTCTTCTCTATTATTTCTCTATCTCTCTTTTATATCAATAACTATAAATTATTAATTAATTAATTTTAGCTTGCTTCTGATTTTATTCCATAATTTTCTAATTATTTGTTTGAATAAGTTGAGAAATGCTTAGCATATATCTCTTGTACAAAGCAAGGTTCAAATAAACAATTTAGAATTTTGAAATAAAATTTTCCATATGTTTTTTTTTGAAGCTATTAGTCTTTATTGGGTCGCTTTTTGTGCCTAATTTAACAATTTCTAAATTCTGTTGAAGTTCTTAATTTTTTGCAAGTTTCAAGAGTTATTAATTTAGATGGTTTTGCTGATGTATTAGGAACTTTCTTTTATTAATCACACCATTTTACATACTTATCATCAGTGACATAGAAATCCTCAACATAAATGAGTGAATTTATCTTTATTTTTTAACATTTAAAATCTCTTGCTGCTTTAAAGTTTCTAAGGTTTATATAGATTTTGAACATAAATATTATGTTAACAATATTAGAAGCTATTTGCTTATACTTTGTTTATTTTTAATTAAGAAAATTATTTTTTAAATTATATTATTTTTCAAAGTCCGTTGCTAAGTTCGCCTAACTAAGCAACGGACTCTAAATATTATTATAATTTATATTAAATTATTAAATATTCATTTTATAATATACAGATACACTATATATGATAAGTGAAAATGTATGATTTAATTTATTATAAATAAAATTTTATAGATTTCTTCTTCCTTAATTTAAAGTAATTTATAATTTAAAATATATCATATTAAAACAATCTGCTAAGACCTATTATAATAATTGTGAAATAAAAAAAAATTTCAATATATTAATTAAACGTAAAATGGTAATTAAGCCATAATGATGGATGATATGGTATTAGTCACACAGTTGAGAGGAACTTCAAGATTGAAATAAAGAGAACAATGGCACTTTTTCGACTCACCTTCACAGGATTATTGATATCAGTGATACCACGCGAAAAGAAGTTCATCAGGAATAAATGGATTACTTCAGAGTTCTATTGCAAATCACTCCATCGCATAGTCGGGAAATTGCTTGAAATGGATATCTAGCACCAATCTGCAACCTGTCCTTTGTCTCACGAGTCAACGATGAGGAATACGGGGAGTAAATTTTTCCCAAAAGTATTAAGCCTAAATTCTCATGAAGATTTGTAGCCAGGTTACTAAAAATGCACGTTTCCCAAAAGAGCAGCGGGAATAGAAGAGGATTGACATTATTGTGAGCAACTTCTGAGGGAGTAACTAAGTAGCTAGGTCTAGGGTATTCCCAATATTATTACACAGAGACTATGTGATATCTACAAAAAAAGGATACTAAGGTCTCTGTAACTAGTTACGATGGATGCTGTAACTAGCTACTCTGGTTTATGAAACTCGATACTCAAGTCGAGAAAATTGTCTCAAGTGCTGTAACTAGTTACAATAGATTCCGTAACTAGATACCCAATGGGATTATCTATTTTCACAGGCCAAAGTGTCTACATACATTAGTTTGCTACTGAGCTATGCATATAGAATCCAAGGAATATCTCTTGACTAGGCTACTTAGTCATTCCTGTACAGGTTACGCACGGGAATATTAGTACCTCGGACCATTGATACTCTTTTGGGAAGCGTGTATTATTAGTAACTGTACTTTAGGCATAAAAAAAGTTATAGGCTAAATTCTTTTGTATAAAATTTACTCACCTTATGACTACTCGGTAGCTCAAGAAAATATAAAATAGTGCTCTCTTATTCTGTGATATTTGAATGAGCTAATCCTCCCTGTAGTGAAGTATATATTGGAGTATGATGAAATGAAAACCAGGACAGCGAGGAACGGTGCTTCAGCTTTTGACAATTCGGAAAAGAATGACTGCTTGATAAGTGTCTTAAGTAAAGCAAGTTGTATAAGTAGCTATGCCTCATCTTATTGGACCTCTCTGTCTAATTACCATTTTTCGTTTAATTAATATTTTAAAATTTGTTTTAATTTCACGATTATTATATTTTATTTTAATAATATTTATAATAAAGTTAAGTAATTAATGATTCATTTAAAAATACCAAAACAATATGGCTAAATTCTATTTAGAAAATGCTTAAACTCCTAAAATTTGAGCTATATTTTTCTTAATAATCTTATTATTATTTTATATTCCCAAAAATTACTTAAAAGAAATTAAAAAAACAATTCCTAGTATCTTCTTATAATTTAATTATTTTCTTATAGATTTAAGATAAAATATTTTTGGGATGTTAGACATTGAGAAAGCTTAGCAAGGGAATATCTAGAAAATTGATGCAAGAATTTTTTAAGGAAAACTAACTTCGAAATTTAATTGGTATACATTCCTAAAATATATTGTAAGCTATAATTTCATATTTATTCTCTATAGAGGGTTACTATCTTCCATTGTATAAAAATACAACAATGAAATTTATTTAGGATTTCTTTAAGAGTCAAAAATTTTAATTAAGTAAAAAGATATCATAAATATAGACGTGCTTCATTATCCTGAATTCAAGATCTAAATCTAAATCATATTGGATTGAGTTAAAAATGACAACAAAATAATAAGACATTTAAATTATTACTCAATCTCGCTATAATTTCCAGAGAGAGATTTTTTTCAAAATTATAGGAACTCTTGAACCCTAATATATTCAAGACATTGTTCAGTCATAAAACACATTTAGGAATCAAAGTTAAATAAATTATTAGAATAAGGATGAAATAGCTATCAAGGGTAAAATATTTGAAGCTATATACAAGGAACCTTTTTTCATGTAATTATATTTATAAACTTTTACTTAAATCTATAGAGCACAAGGGTAGAGGGACAGCATTATTAAAGGTTTAATCTAAACCCAAGAAGATTTAAACTATAAACAAATTTTAATTAATCAGAAAATAATATTATAATGAGATAATAAGAGAATGTTGATAATGAGATAAATTCTGAAAGTGGAAAATAATTTAAATCTAATAAATGAAGATAATTATTAAACTATATAATTTTAAGTTTTTTAAAATCATTCTTAATTTTAAACATGAATAAATTATTCTAATATTCTATAATACCTATTTATTATTGACTATATCTATTCCTTATTAGTAACATGTTCTATGGAATCAATAATAATATAGAAGTGTTTTTTTGTGCTAAATTTGAAGTTTAATTTTTGTAGCAAGAATATACATCTTTTTTTTTTATTAATGAAAACACTTCCTATATACAATATTATTAGGATGAGTAGGGTGCATTGAAAATTATTTCCCAATTTTACTAATAAACTTATTATTTTACTTCTATTGATCTATGTAATTTTTAATTATCCATGAATAACACAGTTTTCTGATTTTTATAATGATTGTGAGGACCTTCTAAGAACTCTTGAAAGTCTTATTTATAAATTAATTTTTATTACGCACAACAACTCCCCAATCCGTAATCAAAGCAAACGCAAATTATTGCTGAAAAAGTTTGCTATTTTATTACTAGTTATTCTAGCTCAACAATTTAATATTTATTAGACCATGCTTTGGACTGTAAGTTAAAAGGCTTGAAGACTATCTCATCAATAAATATAATTTTTTTATTGCTATTATTAAAAAAAACTAATGGCCTATATTTTTCAAATCTTTTAACCCAAACTTTTTATATATTTTTCTCAACATGTATGGACTCATTAAAATATTGGGATATTCTCATTAATATAATTTGATTTTGCCTTGATTGATAAATGCTAATAATCTAGTAAAAATTACTGCGAAGTAATAAATAAAAGTTGTTATTCAGCCCATGATGATTTCTTGTGAGACTCTTGAGAACTACTAAACTCTAAACACTAAACTTTTGATATGCAAATTTTCCTAATTTTATTCTTTGATAGATTTATTTTTCTAGAAATATTTATATATGTCTCATAAATTAATGACTTATGTGATGGTTGAGTGGTGTGAAACCTAAGAAGTGGTATTGCTTATATAATTTTACTGGGAATATTGGGAGTTTTCATTTTTTCCTTTAAAATAATATTATAATTAAACTTTGGCATATAACATTTTTAACGAGAATCTTAAAGAGGGATTCCTAATTCATTTTACTAATGATTTATGCTTTGAATCAATACTTAGTTGAAGTTTGTTGATAGCATTAGTTATAGCTTTGTTGTTAGCTTAATTGCATCCTAAAATAATATGAATATTTAGTATGATATTTATGTTTGTTTGGTAAATCCCCTTAGGTCTACTTAGAAGTTGCTTTGTGAATTACCACCTCCACTATTCCTTGTTAATTTCTATTTCTATTGTGAAGATAATTAGCTAAACAAATTACATAAAAATAAGCACCATAGTTAATTATATCAGCTGTTTCGCCTCTCTGAATCTTAGCAAGAGTTTTGAGGTCATACTTCTGTGAGGAAAGCATATAAACTTTCTATATGAGATGATGTTACATCTTCTGTTTGGCATTTACCTTCGAAAGGCAGTCCAAGTAATCTTCTAACATTAAGGCTTGAAACAAATAATTATTAGATTTTGATCGATATGCAACTAGGAATTTGTATAAATATAGTTATTAGTAATGATAATTAATAATTAATTTTAAATTCATTTATAAGCGATTAATATATAGTATATCAATATCAAATAAATTATCTGTTTATTATTAATGCAAATATTGTTAATTGTTTCAACAACTATTTATAATTAACATAAATAAAAGTGAAATACCTTACTGATTTATAAAGTTAGGTATAAATTTTATTTTTTTTAATAAATATGTTGTTACTTAATTATTCACACTCCCAAAAAAGTTCTCTCAAAATTATGTAATTTTGAAGATATTTCTATTAATTTATTCAAGAATTACGAAAACTCTCTTGTTCATTCTCAACTTCAAATATGTAAGTTCTGGTCAACTCTTATTTTAGACACTCTAATCTCATTCTTCTCTCTTCCTACCATCATTTTCTTATCTTTTATTGTCATTTTCGCATTATGACTGTTGTCTTTATCGTCATAGATATGTGCTCCCTGAAATGCCTCGTTTATGCTATTTCTTGCTATGTCTTAAGGTTTAAAGCTTCTTTAGGATATATTTGTAATAAAAATAAATATTAGTATCATTATGTTAGATGAAATCTTACAACTATTAAAAATAATCAATGATTACCAATAATATTAATTAGTGCTTTTTATATTAATTATATTAGTTGACATATTTATCTTCTCTTGGTTCTCATGATGTCTTTATAATAATAAATAAAATTACCTTAAGTTATTGTTTATCTATCTAATAAATAAAAAGATTAATAATAATAGTCTAAACCTTGCTACAAATTTCCTGCTTTTAACCATAAAAGTGACCAGCAATCAAACACTAACTCATTCACTCTCTTTATTTGTCTGCTATTGATCCCAATAACTTGATGACTCATGGTATATTGATCCGTTTTTCTAAGGGAGCTACTTGGATTCCTTCTCTTTAATAATTGGCTGTTGTGTGTTTATTAAAAGAAGAATTTGCGAGATTTGGCAGTTAAGCTCAGTATTGTCTGTTTATTCAAGGAACAATTGTTACACTACCTAGAATAATTTATATGAAGTGGTATCGATGGCTAATCGTGCACCCTACACATTTTTGAAATACTAAAATTCAAAAATGAATTAATAAATGACATTTTACTATTAGAATTTAAAATTAATTAGAAAAAATCTAAAATGGAAAAATGTCTGAAAAGATGTGGGCTACTCATTAAAAATGTAAGTTACAAAAAGCTTATATAGATGTTTACAGGGGGTGAACATGGTGAAAGTGGTGAAAGAAACAGACAAATACTTCACAAAGCAGCTGAAACATATGGTAAAGGAGTATTAAAGTATGAAATAGTAATATTGAAAAAGGATTATGGAAAGAAAATGAGCGTTTATTAATAAATTGATTTATTATTTATCATTTATAATTGATTTAATATTTGTAATCATCTATTTTTTCAAAATTATTGATCATAAATATATAAAAATGAATAGCAGATCAAAAAGAAATAAGCTTATTATTTGGAAATCAAATTCTTCATCAATTTATATTTTAATCCCAATATAATGAATAAAATAGACTTGCTATGTTGATAATAGTTTATAAATCCCTCTAATCCTGCAGTATCCCAAATATAAATTCAAGCTTGCATTTTGAGTCCAAGTAAATCCAAAAGTGTCTTAAAAAATTTTACACCAATCATTGAAGATATATCTCTTAGTAGTGATTGGTATCTCACAAATCTATGAACAGGTGTTGATTTTCCTAACTTAGATTCACTAATAAGAACGACTATAAAATTGGTAGAGTATTAGAATATATAAAATTAAATCATTTTTATTCAATTACTGAAATAATTTAAACTTTCTTACAAGTTGATTAAATAATCAGATAATTGAAATTTATTCAATTTGTATAATATAATGTTAAATTACTCAAAATAATTTCCTTCATAAATAATTATATTAAATTTTTTATTTCAATTAATCAACTATTTGAGAGAATTTAAATAATATTTATGATAATTTAGAGGACATTCAAATTATTGGTTTTATAAAGTGGTACAAATGAAGATATTGAGAACCATAAAATATGATATTTGATGTTTTATATTGATAAAATAATATGAAACTAATAAGCTCTATATATTATACTTTTATATATAAATATATATATATCAAATTGAAAGGATAAGATTAATAGAGATAATTAATCAATTTAATAAATATATTGTATTTAAAACACTGTTTGATAGAAATTTGATATTATTAATGACTTATATTTTTCTTCTTTCTTTTACTTCCTTTTCTTTTCCATCTAACAAGCATTCTCTGGCAATTAAATCATTGAAACATCTGGGTTCTTAAGTTTATAATATTCTTTGTCTATGTTCATGTAAATATTAAAGTTTTAATCATTTTAATCCTTGAACTTGATTTCGGAAGGTCCCTTATCTTATGCTACTCTGTACTCTTACCAGGGATTATTCTTACAATAGTGTAAGTGGTATTAAATCTGAGCATATCATCGTCAAACATAAAAGGCACAAAATTGACTTTATTAATAATTGTAGTCCTGTCATGAGTTTGATAGTGATTTTTGAAGGCTTATTCTTCAGCGGAAGTCTTACCGAAAATTAACTTTACCTCCTATAATATTGGAGATAGTAAATATAATAGATTTTAGTTCTAACTAAACTTTTTTGCTTAATTAATTAGCGTATATAAGTTTTTTGTCTCTTCTCTATCCTATTCTATGTATTTTTTACTAAAGCTTTTTCATAACAAATACTTATAGCACACTGACAGAATGCTGTGCTTTACTGAGCAGAAAGTGCTATAAGAAAAGGAAAACATGAAACCCTCAAGGAATAAATGATATTATTTGTGAATATTTGGTATATTGTAAATACAAATTTATTATGCTCATTAAGACCCTGCGCCAAGATGCAGTTCCATAAAGGTTTTGCGGATTAATGAATATATTTCGTTAATCAAAATAACTATATTAAATATATAAAGAGAAAAATTAAAGATACTAATAGAGTAAAGTTAATAAGTAAAGTTATCAATAAATTATTAATAACATACATTAAGATAGTTAAAATGAGAATGCTAAATACAGATCTAAAATATATTCCTTTTAAACTGCCTCAAAATTGACGCTTTAAAATCATTATAATCGTGATTATAAATAAGTTAATTACTTTATAAAAAATATGCTATTCGCTATTCAAAGCATTTTATTGAACAATATAGGCACATACTGAGAGCTATTAATCTAATATATTGGACTTCAACAAGAGAGTTTTAAATGCAAATGACAACAAGCCTCTAGTTATTATTAATAAGTAATGAAGGTTATTTGGTAAGTTGTGACTGGTACTGAGGTCGTCATTAATATGGCACTTTATACATTAAATAAGCATTTGCATTTTGAACCAACATGGTAGCTGGTGTGAATAAAATATAGACATAGCTCTCTTCATAAAAGTCTCTAAGATAAAATTACTCTAGCTGTAACTCAAAAAGATTACAGACTGTGAAACTTCAGATATGAATGTACCAACTTCATTAGTAGAAAACGCTATTTTTTGTGGTAGAAATGCTGAAATCGACTTTGTTGTTGACATTACCGATAGTATTCCTGCACTTGATATTTAAAGGTGACGTCCATCATTGAGTCATAAAACAAGCAAAATTTATTGGCTCTAACTACTCATGAATCTGTATATATTTACACTCCGGGATGCTTTGGTATAGTTACTAGATCTGGTACTTTCATCTATGAAACAGTTTATCAGAATATCATTACCTAACTTCGTCTATCCATAATCGTTTTTATAAGAAGAATTAATCAATCTGAACCAGATATATTGATTTCCTAGCTCTAATCTTGGTTTATCCAGAGACCTAAGAAATTAAAAATTATTGGTCAAATAATTTGATAATTTGTAGAGGAACTGCTGAATGTTTTTGTGAACAATCAGAGATTTTTCCGATCAATTTATATTATATAGAGATCATTTTAATATTAAAAAAATAGTATAATTAGGATATTTTTTGAATAAAGTTAATTGTTTTAATAGATTATATTATGAAATTAATAATTGAAAAAATGTCTGATAAGAACCTCTGTATTATTCAACATTGATGTAAGCTACAAAAAGCATTCTAAAATTTTATTTTTACAAGGGTAGCACCTTGGTAGGACTGAGGGCGTCTACGAAGAGGAAGTTCAAGAAGTTACAGAGAAGAAGAGCAAACAATTTAAGATTTTCGATGATGACGATGAAAATGAGGAAGAAGATGAAGTTGAAACGTTTATTTTTTTAAGATTTACTATTTCTATTACTATTTATTACTATAGTTATTATCATTAATTCATTTTGTAATTAACTTAATTATCTATTAAAAAACATAGGAAATGTACATATCTTTTGTTAAGCAATAAATAATAAATTCAAAATACATTTTATCAAATTAGTGTCAGTTACAAATGAATATACTTTAAATCTGTATTTAGCATTCTTATATTACATATTCTAATGTATTTTATTTCAAGAATTAATAAAAATAATTTTATAAAAAAATATATAAATTCTTTTATAACAAATAGTATTCTCCCAAAGATATCGTAACGTCTTAAGGTATTCAATTTAATTGAACAAGTCATATAGTAGTTATAGATGCGTGCAAATACATAGATAAACAAATTTGTTTCAGCAACTTTTGCTCGTTCTTTTCTTATCAAAATCAACACCTACTCTAACAACTTCTCAAATTCCAAAGAAATTAATCGTGCATCGCTTGAAGTAGGTTTCGATTTTTAATTCTTAGTAAATAGATTAATATCCTTAGACTCACTGACTTGCTTAACCTTTATGAATATATGTTTATACATTGATGAAAGTATCTATTTATCTTTGAAATCATTAGTTCTTACAATATCTAAAAAACTAAAGATAGATTCATAAATCACCTATTCTAGCTCTCGTGAAAACTCATTTTTAATTCCGAAAGGTAAAGTACAGCACAATGATCTCTAAATATAGGTTTAATAAGCTTTTAATTTTATAGCCAGATTTATAAGGAACAATTCCTTCCAGCAGAAATTAATAATAATTTTTATTTGTATTTCTATTTCACTGTGAAATTTAATTTATATTATAGCAATTATAACATTAATTGGAGTCAACAACTTAGCGCGATTTATTTTTGTCTGAAAAATGTCATAATCGAGCTTTGTATAACTTTGAGTTTATTTAGAACCTTTCTTAGATTAGCTTAGAGAAGTACGATATTCATTTCATAAATACGAGTGTGATAGTGAGTAAGAGACTAGAGAGTTACAAATAACCTTCAATATTCTCAGTTTCAAGCGTAATATCTATTTTAATAATGCTTTCTAGATTTTTGCCGACTCCATCTGAGTGTTTTTAAAATTGTTTATTTTACCTCAATATTTATTAAAAGTAATTTTTAATTGTTAATTACTAAAAGTAGATCTGACATCAAAGATGTTTTATTCCATGATATTATGTTCAATGTTGTTAAAATAATAGTACCATGCAAACATACATCTATAATTTATTTTTGATTTTTAAAAGAGTATCTTATTTTAGCTTTGATTGCTCAATTCTAATGTTTGGGCTTATAATATATTACGGACTTATCTAATCTCAATGAATAGAAAATGCTTTACTAGTTTCTTATTTGACAATAGATTCTTAAAAATCTTGATTCACTTTTTCCTTAAGATTATCATTGCTTTATCTGTCTCCAGAACCTACATTTTGAAAAGATTTTGCTTTTTAGTGAATAGGAGTAACATCTTTAATTATGATTTAAGGTCTATTTATAAAATAAAATGAATTGCATATGAAACTTCAATAAATATATATATAATATAGAGCCAAAATAATGTTCATTAAGGCTTATGGGACAAAATAATTAGATAGCTTTTTTTTTAATTTTCAGTGTTTAAGAGTCTGAAGAATAATTTATATCAAAAATAATTAGCTTCTTGCTGTTGATGTCATCTGTATCCATTATATTGTTACATTTTTAGAATGTAAATAATGTATTATTATCCTAACTTATTAATTCTTTTTATTTAAATTAAATCCATTAATTCTATCTTTATTAACTTGCATTCTAACAGAATGCAAGCATTTATAAAACACAAATAAATTGTGTTATGATATATTGATATTATAAGCTTTAACATAAATTTAAATACATTTATTTTACAAAAATACCTATCCTAAAACAAAACTTTAAATTAACTTGAGGCTTTACTAATTGTTGTCCCTCCTGAGTGAGATATTCTTTAATGGTCATTGAGTTTCCTTTTGGAATGGTAGCATTGTGGAGCACAAGAAATGCACTAATATTTGGAGTATTGCCCTTAGTCCACTTTCGAAATATTTTATTGCCAAGTGAAGAAGTTCTTAAGCATATTATTTAAAAAGTAAAAATTAATCTTGGATTTATTTTTGAAAATTAAAAAATAATTAGTATAAATGCAATATGTAGTTTCATTTTAATCATAGCAAAATTAACGTATAGATATTAGTTAGTTCTCTTAAATGTTTTAGAAAACACCTAAGCAAAAATTCAAGGGCGAACGACCATTTTTATAATTAAAAAGTTTTTGATTATATATAATTAAGATATTGTTTACTATTCTTTTGAATAGCTAAGTTTAAATTTTATGGTATTCTTAAATAAAGCAAAGCATATATAACGCTTAAAACATTGATATCTCAGACATTTAAAGGAGAAGATTATTTCTGATAATGAAATTGAACTCTCTGTGCCTTAATTGATAATAGTCCTGGGACCAAGAAATTTTATTAAAAATTTTTTGAAACTATATTTTTGCCTAAGACTTGACTCTTCTATATATAAATTATAAAATATATAATTTTCAAAGAATTACACTTTTGCTGTGATTTTTATCAGCAGACATCTCAGAATATTTTTTCTCAAATGTGCAGTATAGTTTATATTGAATTATCACTTAAGAATCTATTAAATCTTTCATTTTATTTCGTAGTTATTAAGTTGTTAGCTTTCATTTTGCTTAATTTATGTGCTGAACTTTAATTAAATCATATTAAAAATCAATAATATTTTATCTGATTTTGATTTAATTAGTAAATTAAACAAATATTATCAAATTAAAAAGTTAATAAATAGGACAAAGAACGAAGAGTACTCTCCCCAGTGAGTTTTTGAGATCTTCTAATATTTGTTAAGACTGGATAATCGTCCTACTGACCCTAGAATACATCTATTAGTAACTCTAGAAGTCTTTCTGTGAGTATGACTAGCTTTCTAAGGTAATAAGGGCCAATCTCCCCTTTAGAGGATCTGAAACTTATCAGATACTGGTTACAAGTCAGATTCTGGTCGGTATCCTGGACTGATGAAAAATAATACTAGTGAGGATAACGCATATGACGAATCCCATGAGCATGATGTGATGAGCGTCTTAGCAGGAGTGAAACTACCTGTGTATTATCACTATTAATAATTATATACTCGTAGAGCCACAGAGCTCTAGATGTGAGTTGTTTTTTATATTAAACAATAATAATATATCAATAGTTAATAATAATTTATGCGTAATATTTAGAATTTTTGTGATAAATAGTGTGAGCAAAACTAGCAAACTTTTTTTACTTTTACCAAATCATTAATATTTCTAATCTTTCATTTTACTTTAAGTAAATATATAAATATATATTTTGTTTGTTGATTATCAAATAAATTTTATAATATACAGGAACTTGGCACTTTTTAATATCTTTATATTATTAAATACATATATTGTATAAATTTGAATCGTTAATAATATTTATAAAAATGGACATTCTTATATTTAAATTGTTTGAAATATGACTATAGAATTTAAGATAATATATTGATTGATTGATATTAGGAAAGTATGGTAAATAAAATATATAAAAGTGATTGTTAAATTAAAAAATTTCTGTTCTCTTTCAAATATGATCGTAGTATCCTGAGTAAAATTAAATTGTAAAATTTAGAATATAAAAAAACAAAAGACTAAAATTAAAAAAAGATAAAAATAATTGATAAAAAAGTTAATCTAAACTTGAATTTAAACATACATTCATGGATAATAAAAATTTATCTAAAGTTAATTGAAATATTAATTAAATTTCATATAATAATAAAAATTAAAAGTACAATAAAAATTCATTAATATAACTTTTAGAGTATGTGAAATGCTTCTCACTAGCAAAATTCATATTATAAAATAATTAAATAATTTACTTTATTTTATTATGAAATAAACTGATGAGATTTTGACACCTGTGATGAGTAGGAATTATTTTATAATCTAATTTGAATATCATATATATGTTTAAAATTTGATATTATCACGGTTTCAATTATCTTATCAAATAATTTTTATATATAAAATATAAATTTTATACTATTTTTTATATTTAATAATTAATTATAATTTTTTTTTCATTTTATTTAATTAATAATATATAATATAATATTTATATTTAATTATACAATAGTTTTAAACTTTAGTACGGAGTTGTGAAAGGTACGAAGATCAAGAAGTCAATCAGATAAATGGAAGATGTCCTTGAGCAATACCAAAGTAGAGGTTGAGTCAAAGCGAGGATTATGGTCCCCAAGAGTTCACTGAGTGTTGGTGTGCAGCTCACAAACACAGGTGCTGAATTGCCAAGTTTTACCAGTCCCCCAAGTATTGCGAACAAATGATCAACAACCATCACATTTACATGACAGCAGTAGCTTGAGTTTAGCACTGTCGGCGAAGGACACGGCCCCTAGGATCACGCTTCTTCTGCTGCAGAGGCCCCGAAGTGCTAAGTCGTCAGTCTGTTCTCTTTGGTTGAATGTCTCCTCCGATTCTAAAGTTGCGAGCACCCCTTTTTAAAAATTACATATAAAATACTAAAGTTAAAACTAATGTATAATTATATATTAAGTCTAGAGATCTTTATTTCTAGATTTTTAATTTCACTTGCCTTAAGCGAGTTCATCATTATCATAATATTTATATTTTTTCTGATTTTTATTTGCATTATTGCTCATTTAATTATTTTCAGAATCTTACATTGAGCATTTATATAAAATTTATGATATAGTTATTAATAAAAAATATAGAAAAGAGATTTCTTAAAATTAATAGCCTTTGTAATTATCTGAAAAATAAATAAATGTCTTAAACCCTTATAACTGTTGTAAATATATTAAATCAGTTATATAATACATATAATATCTAGATAGAAAAATATAATTATTAATTATGAGAGAAAAAAGCTAATTTGTAATATTAAGCATCTTTTTTTATACTTTTAATACAGAAAATTAAGTTTATTTGAGTATTTAAATTTAAATATTTGTTTTAATTTAACATATATTATAGAATCCACTTAGTTTACTTAAATTTTGATAATTATAATTAATAATGTGTAATTTGCATCACTAGTAAACTACATTCAACCTAATTTAAAGCAGGTATCATAGCATATGAAAGGTATGATTAAAATCAAATCATCATCTTTTAAAAAAGTAATTTGTTAATGATAAATAATTAGGTTTAATTTATTTTGATAAAAGTCCAAGAGTAAAACTTGATATTAATGTAAATTTAAAAACAAAATATCAAAAGAATTTTTTATATAATAAAAGATTCGGAAGCTTTAAACGCAATATTAAGATTTGCAACAAATCCCTAATATTTATTTCAATTTTTATGAAATTTATGAAATCCAAAATGCAACATTTGATGACTACGAACATATTTATTAATTCCCAAATTGCTGAGGGGACAGCAAAGATGCATAGTTTTTTTTAATTGTTGGTATGAGCTTTAATTGAAACGCTTGTTTTATTTATATTATTAAATGACATTTCTTAACTTATACACACTTTTATTAATTTGACATAGTTAATCCAATCATAAATCTTTTAAATTTTTAAATATTTTTATTTATTTGTTTTTTATATTCTCTACAGGATTATGCATTTCTATTAATTATATATAGATGATATTGTAAATACGATTAAAGCATAACAACTCCCTTCTATCATCATATTACACTTAACAAAGCATTTTTAAATATTTTTAGAATAATTATTCCTCTTATGTTTTATTTGATAACTCGTTAATATAATAGAGATTAATTGATAAATGTGCACTTTTATTAATTATTTATTTTTCCTTTTAAAGCATCTTATACTAATGCAATTCATTATCTTAATTTAGAGTAATTTTAATCTTTCGTTATATTTCTAGACTCAATTCTTATAGTTTCAAAAGCCTTATTGGCATCAATTTATATAACAAAGAAGTACAGAATGAGAATAAATAATGTACCAGATGATAAATGATAAAGAGTTCAATAATTAAAATTAAAACAAAATTTAAACCAATATATAATAAGAAAATTTAGAGTAAGTTGAGTCAAACAATAAAATCATAGTAATTATTAAAAGTATTTCATAAGTGAGATTATGTTTTTTTGTATATTAAAGAAAATATTAAAATTTAGATTTGAAAGATTAACTCATGCAGTAATTTTGTTTGAAAATATATCATTTATTGATTATCAATTAATGAAGAAAATACTAAAGTATTTAAAATTTAACAATAAAATTAAAAATTAAGAAAATTGATTTTAGTATTTAAAATAAAATAAACAACTATAAATGAAAAACATTGAGGAATTATAGTTTCATAGTATTTTAACATTGCTGTTTAAAAAGCTATAGTATTGAAATGTTTAATGTTTAATTTGGTTTTTTTATCTCTTTCTGAAATAGTTATAAATTTTCAAATTTCATCTATTGAGCGTTTTTTGCATAATCTTTATAAATTAATTTTAACAAATTTATTCTATTTTTGACAAAAAACAGATTTATCATGAGTAATAATTTTTAGGAATAAGAGGAGTAAATAAAAGGATTATAAATTTTGTGAATCTGAATAAATATAAATGGCTACAACCATTACGCCAATACTTTTAAATGTTTTATTTTTTTCATGCTTTATTATATGTTAAGCAAGTTAAGAAATAAAATGGAACATGATTTTCAATCAAGAATGAGAATATTTATATATTTATTTACCTTAATTTAAATAAGAATTCTATCAATTAAAGTAAAGATGAAAAGATTTATAAATTTTTTCGATCAGAAAGAACTCTTTGTAGTAAAATACTTATCAAAATCTAAGGGAAATATGTAAATTGATAAAACTAATAAATTTATCAATTTAATATAAATATTTATGCCTCTTTTTTTCAAAATATTTCATAGATGAAATAGAATTAAAATTGTTATTATATATCTTATAAATTCTAAATTATTTTAATAAAGTAATCTATCAATATTTTAAAAGTACCTGACTCTTTAATATTCAAGTTAAATAAATTTGTAATATGAAATTCTTTTTAACTTCATAATTTAATCAGGGACTTATTGTCTCTTAACTTAAACTGATGTGCATTCTTGATTGAATAAATTGCTTTCGTAGAGGATTAGACTATGAAAATTTAATAATTTTCATTCCTCATTATTAAAATTTGTAATATATAAAATTATCTTAGAATAAAAACTTTTTATATTTGCATCTATTAATTTTATGAATTAAAAAATAATGGTGATTTTTTTAAAAAAAGTTATGAGTTAATTTTTTGTTTTTAATAGAAATTGCATATTATAATTTGAGCCTAAAATAATTATGATTTTATTTTTACCCAAAAAAATATATGTTGATTTACACATAAAAAAATGTCAAATCCTAAAGATACCTGACATATGAAGGATCTAAGTTTCTAAAAAGCAAAGCAAATTATTAAAAGGAAGTTTGAGATAAATTTGTCGAGTTTGAAATAATGAGAATTCCATAAATTATATTTAATAAGACATATAAGCTCCTTGAAAGTTGTATGTATTCTGTGTAAGATAAGTTTATAAATTTAAAGTAATTTATTTATATATGAATTTTACCATTTTTAATGAGGGTCAGGTCTCGGTCAAAATTATATTTTCAAAAATAATAAAAATAATATGCATTTGTCACCCAGCACTAAGGTCAATTAAGGTACGGCGAGCTCAATTTCAATATCATAAAATTTCACCTCCCAAAGATACCATAGATATGAAGGATATAAGTTTCTAAAAATCATAGTAAATTATTAAAAGGAAGATTGAAATAAAATTTAATGAGAATTGCATAAATTATATTTGATAACACATATAAGCTCCTTGAAAGTTGTATGTATTCTATGTAAGATAAGTTTATAAATTTAAAATAATTTATTTATATGCATTTTACCATTTTTAATGAGGGTCAGGTCTCGGTCAAAATTATATTTTCAAAAATAATAAAAATAATATGCATTGGTCACCAAGCATAAGGTCAATTATAGTACGGCGAGCTCAATTTCAATATCAAAAAATTTCACCTCCCAAAAATACCATAGATATGAAGGATCGAAGTTCCTAAAATCATAGTTAATTATTAAAAGGAAGATTCAAATAAAATCTAATGAGAATTCATAAATTATATTTAATAACACATATAAGCTCCTTGAAAGTTGTATGTATTCTGTGTAAGATAAGTTTATAAATTTAAAATAATTTATTTATATATGAATTTTACCATTTTTAATGAGGGTCAGGTCTCGGTCAAAATTATATTTTCAAAAATAATAAAAATAATATGCATTGGTCACCAAGCATAAGGTCAATTAAAGTACGGCGAGCTCAATTTCAATATCAAAAAATTTCACCTCCCAAAGATACCATAGATATGAAGGATAGAAGTTCCTAAAAATCATAGTAAATTATTAAAAGGAAGATTGAAATAAAATTTAATGAGAATTGCATAAATTATATTTAATAACACATATAAGCTCCTTGAAAGTTGTATGTATTCTGTGTAAGATAAGTTTATAAATTTAAAATAATTTATTTATATATGCTTTTTACCATTTTTAATGAGGGTCAGGTCTCGGTCAAAATTATATTTTCAAAAATAATAAAAATAATATGCATTGGTCACCAAGCATAAGGTTTAATTATAGTACGGCGAGCTCAATTTCAATATCAAAAAATTTCACCTCCCAAAGATACCATAGATATGAAGGATCTAAGTTTCTAAAAATCATAGTAAATTATTAAAAAGAATTTTGAGATAATTTTGTCGAGTGTGAAATAATGATAATTGCATAAATTATATTTAATAACACATATAAGCTCCTTAAAAATTGTATGTATTCTGTGTAAAATAAGTTTATAAATTTAAAATAATTTATTTATATATGAATTTTACCATTTTTAATGAGGGTCAGGTCTCGGTCAAAATTATATTTTCAAAAATAATAAAAATAATATGCATTGGTCACCAAGCATAAGGTCAATTAAAGTACGGCGAGCTCAATTTCAATATCAAAAAATTTCACCTCCCAAAGATACCATAGATATGAAGGATATAAGTTTCTAAAAATCATAGTAAATTATTAAAAGGAAGATTGAAATAAAATTTAATGAGAATTCCATAAATTATATTTAATAACACATATAAGCTCCTTGAAAGTTGTATGTATTCTGTGTAAGATAAGTTTATAAATTTAAAATAATTTATTTATATATGCTTTTTACCATTTTTAATGAGGGTCAGGTCTCGGTCAAAATTATATTTTCAAAAATAATAAAAATAATATGCATTGGTCACCAAGCATAAGGTTTAATTATAGTACGGCGAGCTCAATTTCAATATCAAAAAATTTCACCTCCCAAAGATACCATAGATATGAAGGATCTAAGTTTCTAAAAATCATAGTAAATTATTAAAAAGAATTTTGAGATAATTTTGTCGAGTGTGAAATAATGATAATTGCATAAATTATATTTGATAAGACATATAAGCTCCTTAAAAATTGTATGTATTCTGTGTAAAATAAGTTTATAAATTTAAAGTAATTTATTTATATATGAATTTTACCATTTTTAATGAGGGTCAGGTCTCGTCAAAATTATATTTTCAAAAATAATAAAAATAATATGCATTTGTCACCCAGCACTAAGGTCAATTAAGGTACGGCGAGCTCAATTTCAATATCATAAAATTTCACCTCCCAAAGATACCATAGATATGAAGGATATAAGTTTCTAAAAATCATAGTAAATTATTAAAAGGAAGATTGAAATAAAATTTAATGAGATTCCATAAGTTATATTTAATAACACATATAAGCTCCTTCGAAGTTCTATGTATCTTATGCTAAAAATATCTTGAAAGTTCAAGTTATTAATTTAAAGATAAATTTTACCAATTTTAATGAGGGTCAGGTCTCGTTCAAAATTATATTTTCAAAAATAATAAAAATAATATGTATTTGTCACCCAGCACTAAGGTCAATAAAGGTACGGCGAGCTCAATTTCAATATCATAAAATTTCACCTCCCAAAGATACCATAGATATGAAGGATCTAAGTTTCTAAAAATCATAGTAAATTATTAAAAAGAATTTTGAGATAATTTTGTCGAGTGTGAAATAATGATAATTGCATAAATTATATTTGATAAGACATATAAGCTCCTTAAAAATTGTATGTATTCTGTGTAAAATAAGTTTATAAATTTAAAGTAATTTATTTATATATGAATTTTACCATTTTTAATGAGGGTCAGGTCTCGGTCAAAATTATATTTTAAAAAATAATAAAAATAATATGCATTGGTCACACAGCACTAAGGTCAATTAAGGTACGGCGAGCTCAATTTCAATATCATAAAATTTCACCTCCCAAAGATACCATAGATATGAAGGATCTCAGTTTCTAAAATTCATAGTTAATTATTAAAAGGAAGATTGAAATAAAATTTAATGAGAATTCCATAAATTATATTTAATAACACATATAAGCTCCTTGAAAGTTTTATGTATTCTGTGTAAGATAAGTTTATAAATTTAAAATATTTTAATTATATATGCATTTTACCATTTTTAATGAGGGTCAGGTCTCGGTCAAAATTATATTTTCAAAAATAATAAAAATAATATGCATTGGTCACCCTGCACTAAGGTCAATTAAGGTACGGCGAGCTACATTTTCAATATCAAGAAATTTCACCTCCCAAAGATTCCATAGATAGGAAGGATCGAAGTTCCTAAAATCATAGTTAATTATTAAAAGGAAGATTCATATAAAATTTAATGAGAATTCCCATAAATTATATTTAATAACACATATAAGCTCCTTGAAAGTTGTATGTATTCTGTGTAAGATAAGTTTATAAATTTAAAATAATTTATTTATATATGCTTTTTACCATTTTTAATGAGGGTCAGGTCTCGGTCAAAATTATATTTTCAAAAATAATAAAAATAATATGCATTGGTCACCAAGCATAAGGTTTAATTATAGTACGGCGAGCTCAATTTCAATATCAAAAAATTTCACCTCCCAAAGATACCATAGATATGAAGGATCGAAGTTCCTAAAATCATAGTTAATTATTAAAAGGAAGATTCATATAAAATTTAATGAGAATTCCATAAATTATATTTGATAAGACATATAAGCTCCTTGAAAGTTGTATGTATTCTGTGTAAGATAAGTTTATAAATTTAAAGTAATTTATTTATATATGAATTTTACCATTTTTAATGAGGGTCAGGTCTCGGTCAAAATTATATTTTCAAAAATAATAAAAATAATATGCATTTGTCACCCAGCACTAAGGTCAATTAAGGTACGGCGAGCTCAATTTCAATATCATAAAATTTCACCTCCCAAAGATACCATAGATATGAAGGATATAAGTTTCTAAAAATCATAGTAAATTATTAAAAGGAAGATTGAAATAAAATTTAATGAGAATTGCATAAATTATATTTGATAAGACATATAAGCTCCTTGATAGCTGTATGTATTCTGTGTAAGATAAGTTTATAAATTTAAAGTAATTTATTTATATATGAATTTTACCATTTTTAATGAGGGTCAGGTCTCGGTCAAAATTATATTTTCAAAAATAATAAAAATAATATGCATTTGTCACCCAGCACTAAGGTCAATTAAGGTACGGCGAGCTCAATTTCAATATCATAAAATTTCACCTCCCAAAGATACCATAGATATGAAGGATATAAGTTTCTAAAAATCATAGTAAATTATTAAAAGGAAGATTGAAATAAAATTTAATGAGAATTGCATAAATTATATTTGATAAGACATATAAGCTCCTTGAAAGTTGTATGTATTCTGTGTAAGATAAGTTTATAAATTTAAAATAATTTATTTATATATGCTTTTTACCATTTTTAATGAGGGTCAGGTCTCGGTCAAAATTATATTTTCAAAAATAATAAAAATAATATGCATTGGTCACCAAGCATAAGGTTTAATTATAGTACGGCGAGCTCAATTTCAATATCAAAAAATTTCACCTCCCAAAGATACCATAGATATGAAGGATCGAAGTTCCTAAAAATCATAGTTAATTATTAAAAGGAAGATTGAAATAAAATGGTCGAGTGTGAAATAATGAGAAATTCCATAAATTATATTTAATAACACATATAAGCTCCTTGAAAGTTGTATGTATTCTGTGTAAGATAAGTTTATAAATTTAAAATAATTTATTTATATATGCTTTTTACCATTTTTAATGAGGGTCAGGTCTCGGTCAAAATTATATTTTCAAAAATAATAAAAATAATATGCATTGGTCACCAAGCATAAGGTTTAATTATAGTACGGCGAGCTCAATTTCAATATCAAAAAATTTCACCT
>ARYC01002697.1:0-20383 GCA_000711775.1 Oxytricha trifallax
GGCATTTTGCAAGTAAAACGGATATACTGAATGCAGATGATACCTACATTATTCTTTATATATACATCTCTTGTTATTTAAGAAACTACAAAGCCCTTCAATTAATTAAATTTTCACTTTGATTTCATAATATACACACATTAAATGAAAATATAAGTTGAGATAATTCAAACGATTTTAAACTGCTTGCCTGTGCTGTCTCTATACTTTGATTTCCTCGTAGCTTATGCAGCTCTCTAAAGATTATTGAAAGTATGATGTGCACTCATAAATATCTTAGCCAAGTTAATTGAATGTTTTTCATTGCTAAGTTACAAAATTATGTTCTGAGATTTTTCGCTTGAGAGAAATTAATATACTTGTTTAGTATTTTAAAGAGGCAGGTTTAAATCTCATAATTAGGCGCATTTTTAACTTTGAAATAATCCATAGAAATTTCACATTCTTTTCACTGGATGGAAAAGATTTCTAAGGTAAGAAGATCTTGTAAATTTTGATATGACTTAGCTTATACTTGGAATCAATATAACGAGCCATTGACTATGTTTCGGCTGAATCAAACTGGCAGGGCATATTTGAATTTTAATTCTCTACAAAATCTTATCTCTGAACTTTCTTATTTGCTGACAAGAACCATGTCAATTCTATGAAAGTAGAGATTATTTAAAATCCACAC
The DNA here is from genome assembly GCA_000711775.1 of Oxytricha trifallax. Classification (NCBI taxonomy): domain Eukaryota; phylum Ciliophora; class Spirotrichea; order Sporadotrichida; family Oxytrichidae; genus Oxytricha; species Oxytricha trifallax. The sequence continues at coordinate 677 of ARYC01002697.1, forward strand.
ATTGCTAAGTGAAATTTTCGTCAATGATATTCTTAAATGCTTTGAATGAATGAATTCTTTAATCAGTATTAAATGTTTTCAACATGTCCAAGATAAACTTTACAACTCAGATATTTTTTAAAAATTTGACATCCATTAAAGTTGAGCAAAGATAGAAGACGACCGTGAATACCTTTACTTCATTCTAAGAGTTTAAGGAATAGGCAAGATATATAAATTGGGCATTTTGCAAGTAAAACGGATATACTGAATGCAGATGATACCTACATTATTCTTTATACATACATCTCTTGTAATTTAAGAAACTACAAAGCCCTTCAATTAATTAAATTTTCACTTTGATTTCATAATATACACACATTAAATGAAATATAAGTTGAGATAATTCAAACGATTTTAAACTGCTTGCCTGTGCTGTCTCTATACTTTGATTTCCTCGTAGCTTATGCAGCTCTCTAAAGATTATTAAAAGTATGATGTGCACTCATAAATATCTTAGCCAAGTTAATCGAATGTTTTCCATCGCCAAGCTACAAAATCATGTCCCGAGATTTTTCCGCCCGAGAGAAATTAATATACTTGTTAAGTATTTTAAAGAGGCAGGTTTAAATCTCATAATTAGGCGCATTTTTAACTTTGAAATAATCCATAGAAATTTCACATTCTTTTCACTGGATGGAAAAGATTTCTAAGGTAAGAAGATCTTGTAAATTTTGATATGACTTAGCTTATACTTGAATCAATATAACGAGCCATTGACTATATTTCGGCTGAATCAAACTGGCAGGGCATATTTGAATTTTAATTCTCTACAAAATCTTATCTCTGAACTTTCTTATTTGCTGACAAGAACCATGTCAATTCTATGAAAGTAGAGATTATTTAAAATCCACACATTGCTAAGTGAAATTTTCGTCAATGATATTCTTAAATGCTTTGAATGAATGAATTCTTTAATCAGTATTAAATTTTCAACACATGCCAAGCAATAAAACTTTACAACTCAGATATTTTTTAAAAATTTGACATCCATTAAAGTTGAGCAAAGATAGAAGACGACCGTGAATACCTTTACTTCATTCTGAGAGTTTAAGGAATAGGAAAGATATATAAATTTGGCATTTTGCAAGTAAAACGGATATACTGAATGCAGATGATACCTACATTATTCTTTATACATACATCTCTTGTAATTTAAGAAACTACAAAGCCCTTCAATTAATTGAATTTCACTTTGATTTCATAATATAAACACATTAAATGAAAATATAAGTTGAGATAATTCAAACGATTTTAAACTGCTTGCCTGTGCTGTCTCTATACTTTGATTTCCTCGTAGCTTATGCAGCTCTCTAAAGATTATTGAAAGTATGATGTGCACTCATAAATATCTTAGCCAAGTTAATTGAATGTTTTTCATTTGCTAAGTTACAAAATATGTTCTGAGATTTTTTCGCTTGAGAGAAATTAATATACTTGTTAAGTATTTTAAAGAGGCAGGTTTAAATCTCATAATTAGGCGCATTTTTAACTTTGAAATAATCCATAGAAATTTCACATTCTTTTCACTGGATGGAAAAGATTTCTAAGGTAAGAAGATCTTGTAAATTTTGATATGACTTAGCTTATACTTGGAATCAATATAACGAGCCATTGACTATGTTTCGACTGAATCAAACTGGCAGGGCATATTTGAATTTTAATTCTCTACAAAATCTTATCTCTGAACTTTCTTATTTGCTGACAAGAACCATGTCAAGTTCGGGGGAGTGAAAGGTGAGATTGAGGTTTCAAGAGTGCAGGAGGCCACACCATTGGCTAAGTGAAATTTTCAACAATGATATTCTTAAAGGCTTTGAATGAATGAATTCTTTCATCAGTATTAAATTATCATCACATGCCAAGCAATAAAACTTTACAACTCAGATGCTTTTGTTTAAAAAATTTGACATCCATTAAAGTTGAGCAAAGATAGAAGACGACCGTGAATACCTTTACTTCATTCTAAGAGTTTAAGGAATAGACAAGATATATAAATTGGGCATTTTGCAAGTAAAACGGATATACTGAATGCAGATGATACCTACATTATTCTTTATATATACATCTCTTGTTATTTAAGAAACTACAAAGCCCTTCAATTAATTAAATTTTCACTTTGATTTCATAATATACACACATTAAATGAAAATATAAGTTGAGATAATTCAAACGATTTTAAACTGCTTGCCTGTGCTGTCTCTATACTTTGATTTCCTCGTAGCTTATGCAGCTCTCTAAAGATTATTGAAAGTATGATGTGCACTCATAAATATCTTAGCCAAGTTAATTGAATGTTTTTCATTGCTAAGTTACAAAATATGTTCTGAGATTTTTTCGCTTGAGAGAAATTAATATACTTGTTAAGTATTTTAAAGAGGCAGGTTTAAATCTCATAATTAGGCGCATTTTTAACTTTGAAATAATCCATAGAAATTTCACATTCTTTTCACTGGATGGAAAAGATTTCTAAGGTAAGAAGATCTTGTAAATTTTGATATGACTTAGCTTATACTTGGAATCAATATAACGAGCCATTGACTATGTTTCGACTGAATCAAACTGGCAGGGCATATTTGAATTTTAATTCTCTACAAAATCTTATCTCTGAACTTTCTTATTTGCTGACAAGAACCATGTCAATTCTATGAAAGTAGAGATTATTTAAAATCCACACATTGCTAAGTGAAATTTTCGTCAATGATATTCTTAAATGCTTTGAATGAATGAATTCTTTAATCAGTATTAAATTTTCAACACATGCCAAGCAATAAAACTTTACAACTCAGATATTTTTAAAAAATTTGACATCCATTAAAGTTGAGCAAAGATAGAAGACGACCGTGAATACCTTTACTTCATTCTGAGAGTTTAAGGAATAGGCAAGATATATAAATTGGGCATTTTGCAAGTAAAACGGATATACTGAATGCAGATGATACCTACATTATTCTTTATACATACATCTCTTGTAATTTAAGAAACTACAATGCCCTTCAATTAATTAAATTTTCACTTTGATTCATAATATACACACATTAAATAAAAATATAAGTTGAGATAATTCAAACGATTTTAAACTGCTTGCCTGTGCTGTCTCTATACTTTGATTTCCTCGTAGCTTATGCAGCTCTCTAAAGATTATTGAAAGTATGATGTGCACTCATAAATATCTTAGCCAAGTTAATTGAATGTTTTTCATTGCTAAGTTACAAAATTATGTTCTGAGATTTTTTCGCTTTAGAGAAATTAATATACTTGTTAAGTATTTTAAAGAGGCAGGTTTAAATCTCATAATTAGGCGCATTTTTAACTTTGAAATAATCCATAGAAATTTCACATTCTTTTCACTGGATGGAAAAGATTTCTAAGGTAAGAAGATCTTGTAAATTTTGATATGACTTAGCTTATACTTGGAATCAATATAACGAGCCATTGACTATGTTTCGGCTGAATCAAACTGGCAGGGCATATTTGAATTTTAATTCTCTAAAATCTTATCTCTGAACTTTCTTATTTGCTGACAAGAACCATGTCAATTCTATGAAAGTAGAGATTATTTAAAATCCACACATTGCTAAGTGAAATTTTCGTCAATGATATTCTTAAATGCTTTGAATGAATGAATTCTTTAATCAGTATTAAATTTTCAACACATGCCAAGCAATAAAACTTTACAACTCAGATATTTTTAAAAAATTTGACATCCATTAAAGTTGAGGCAAAGATAGAAGACGACCGTGAATACCTTTACTTCATTCTGAGAGTTTAAGGAATAGGCAAGATATATAAATTGGGCATTTTGCAAGTAAAACGGATATACTGAATGCAGATGATACCTACATTATTCTTTATACATACATCTCTTGTAATTTAAGAAACTACAATGCCCTTCAATTAATTAAATTTTCACTTTGATTTCATAATATACACACATTAAATGAAAATATAAGTTGAGATAATTCAAACGATTTTAAACTGCTTGCCTGTGCTGTCTCTATACTTTGATTTCCTCGTAGCTTATGCAGCTCTCTAAAGATTATTAAAAGTATGATGTGCACTCATAAATATCTTAGCCAAGTTAATCGAATGTTTTCCATCGCCAAGCTACAAAATCATGTCCCGAGATTTTTCCGCCCGAGAGAAATTAATATACTTGTTAAGTATTTTAAAGAGGCAGGTTTAAATCTCATAATTAGGCGCATTTTTAACTTTGAAATAATCCATAGAAATTTCACATTCTTTTCACTGGATGGAAAAGATTTCTAAGGTAAGAAGATCTTGTAAATTTTGATATGACTTAGCTTATACTTGGAATCAATATAACGAGCCATTGACTATGTTTCGGCTGAATCAAACTGGCAGGGCATATTTGAATTTTAATTCTCTACAAAATCTTATCTCTGAACTTTCTTATTTGCTGACAATAACCATGTCAATTCTATGAAAGTAGAGATTATTTAAAATCCACACATTGCTAAGTGAAATTTTCGTCAATGATATTCTTAAATGCTTTGAATGAATGAATTCTTTAATCAGTATTAAATTTTCAACACATGCCAAGCAATAAAACTTTACAACTCAGATATTTTTAAAAAATTTGACATCCATTAAAGTTGAGCAAAGATAGAAGACGACCGTGAATACCTTTACTTCATTCTAAGAGTTTAAGGAATAGGCAAGATATATAAATTGGGCATTTTGCAAGTAAAACGGATATACTGAATGCAGATGATACCTACATTATTCTTTATACATACATCTCTTGTAATTTAAAAACTACAAAGCCCTTCAATTAATTAAATTTTCACTTTGATTTCATAATATACACACATTAAATGAAAATATAAGTTGAGATAATTCAAACGATTTTAAACTGCTTGCCTGTGCTGTCTCTATACTTTGATTTCCTCGTAGCTTATGCAGCTCTCTAAAGATTATTGAAAGTATGATGTGCACTCATAAATATCTTAGCCAAGTTAATTGAATGTTTTTCATTGCTAAGTTACAAAATTATGTTCTGAGATTTTTCGCTTGAGAGAAATTAATATACTTGTTTAGTATTTTAAAGAGGCAGGTTTAAATCTCATAATTAGGCGCATTTTTAACTTTGAAATAATCCATAGAAATTTCACATTCTTTTCACTGGATGGAAAAGATTTCTAAGGTAAGAAGATCTTGTAAATTTTGATATGACTTAGCTTATACTTGGAATCAATATAACGAGCCATTGACTATGTTTCGGCTGAATCAAACTGGCAGGGCATATTTGAATTTTAATTCTCTACAAAATCTTATCTCTGAACTTTCTTATTTGCTGACAATAACCATGTCAATTCTATGAAAGTAGAGATTATTTAAAATCCACACATTGCTAAGTGAAATTTTCGTCAATGATATTCTTAAATGCTTTGAATGAATGAATTCTTTAATTCAGTATTAAATTTTCAACACATGCCAAGCAATAAAACTTTACAACTCAGATATTTTTAAAAAATTTGACATCCATTAAAGTTGAGCAAAGATAGAAGACGACCGTGAAATACCTTTACTTCATTCTGAGAGTTTAAGGAATAGGCAAGATATATAAATTGGGCATTTTGCAAGTAAAACGGATATACTGAATGCAGATGATACCTACATTATTCTTTATACATACTTCTCTTGTAATTTAAGAAACTACAAAGCCCTTCAATTAATTAAATTTTCACTTTGATTTCATAATATACACACATTAAATGAAAATATAAGTTGAGATAATTCAAACGATTTTAAACTGCTTGCCTGTGCTGTCTCTATACTTTGATTTCCTCGTAGCTTATGCAGCTCTCTAAAGATTATTGAAAGTATGATGTGCACTCATAAATATCTTAGCCAAGTTAATTGAATGTTTTTCATTGCTAAGTTACAAAATTATGTTCTGAGATTTTTCGCTTGAGAGAAATTAATATACTTGTTTAGTATTTTAAAGAGGCAGGTTTAAATCTCATAATTAGGCGCATTTTTAACTTTGAAATAATCCATAGAAATTTCACATTCTTTTCACTGGATGGAAAAGATTTCTAAGGTAAGAAGATCTTGTAAATTTTGATATGACTTAGCTTATACTTGGAATCAATATAACGAGCCATTGACTATGTTTCGGCTGAATCAAACTGGCAGGGCATATTTGAATTTTAATTCTCTACAAAATCTTATCTCTGAACTTTCTTATTTGCTGACAATAACCATGTCAATTCTATGAAAGTAGAGATTATTTAAAATCCACACATTGCTAAGTGAAATTTTCGTCAATGATATTCTTAAATGCTTTGAATGAATGAATTCTTTAATCAGTATTAAATTTTCAACACATGCCAAGCAATAAAACTTTACAACTCAGATATTTTTAAAAAATTTGACATCCATTAAAGTTGAGCAAAGATAGAAGACGACCGTGAATACCTTTACTTCATTCTGAGAGTTTAAGGAATAGGCAAGATATATAAATTGGGCATTTTGCAAGTAAAACGGATATACTGAATGCAGATGATACCTACATTATTCTTTATACATACTTCTCTTGTAATTTAAGAAACTACAAAGCCCTTCAATTAATTAAATTTTCACTTTGATTTCATAATATACACACATTAAATGAAAATATAAGTTGAGATAATTCAAACGATTTTAAACTGCTTGCCTGTGCTGTCTCTATACTTTGATTTCCTCGTAGCTTATGCAGCTCTCTAAAGATTATTGAAAGTATGATGTGCACTCATAAATATCTTAGCCAAGTTAATTGAATGTTTTTCATTGCTAAGTTACAAAATTATGTTCTGAGATTTTTCGCTTGAGAGAAATTAATATACTTGTTTAGTATTTTAAAGAGGCAGGTTTAAATCTCATAATTAGGCGCATTTTTAACTTTGAAATAATCCATAGAAATTTCACATTCTTTTCACTGGATGGAAAAGATTTCTAAGGTAAGAAGATCTTGTAAATTTTGATATGACTTAGCTTATACTTGGAATCAATATAACGAGCCATTGACTATGTTTCGGCTGAATCAAACTGGAGGGCATATTTGAATTTTAATTCTCTACAAAATCTTATCTCTGAACTTTCTTATTTGCTGACAAGAACCATGTCAATTCTATGAAAGTAGAGATTATTTAAAATCCACACATTGCTAAGTGAAATTTTCGTCAATGATATTCTTAAATGCTTTGAATGAATGAATTCTTTAATCAGTATTAAATTTTCAACACATGCCAAGCAATAAAACTTTACAACTCAGATATTTTTAAAAAATTTGACATCCATTAAAGTTGACAAAGATAGAAGACGACCGTGAATACCTTTACTTCATTCTGAGAGTTTAAGGAATAGGCAAGATATATAAATTGGGCATTTTGCAAGTAAAACGGATATACTGAATGCAGATGATACCTACATTATTCTTTATACATACATCTCTTGTAATTTAAGAAACTACAAAGCCCTTCAATTAATTAAATTTTCACTTTGATTTCATAATATACACACATTAAATAAAAATATAAGTTGAGATAATTCAAACGATTTTAAACTGCTTGCCTGTGCTGTCTCTATACTTTGATTTCCTCGTAGCTTATGCAGCTCTCTAAAGATTATTGAAAGTATGATGTGCACTCATAAATATCTTAGCCAAGTTAATTGAATGTTTTTCATTGCTAAGTTACAAAATATGTTCTGAGATTTTTCGCTTGAGAGAAATTAATATACTTGTTAAGTATTTTAAAGAGGCAGGTTTAAATCTCATAATTAGGCGCATTTTTAACTTTGAAATAATCCATAGAAATTTCACATTCTTTTCACTGGATGGAAAAGATTTCTAAGGTAAGAAGATCTTGTAAATTTTGATATGACTTAGCTTATACTTGGAATCAATATAACGAGCCATTGACTATGTTTCGACTGAATCAAACTGGCAGGGCATATTTGAATTTTAATTCTCTACAAAATCTTATCTCTGAACTTTCTTATTTGCTGACAAGAACCATGTCAATTCTATGAAAGTAGAGATTATTTAAAATCCACACATTGCTAAGTGAAATTTTCGTCAATGATATTCTTAAATGCTTTGAATGAATGAATTCTTTAATCAGTATTAAATTTCAACACATGCCAAGCAATAAAACTTTACAACTCAGATATTTTTAAAAAATTTGACATCCATTAAAGTTGAGCAAGATAGAAGACGACCGTGAATACCTTTACTTCATTCTAAGAGTTTAAGGAATAGACAAGATATATAAATTGGGCATTTTGCAAGTAAAACGGATATACTGAATGCAGATGATACCTACATTATTCTTTATACATACATCTCTTGTAATTTAAGAAACTACAAAGCCCTTCAATTAATTAAATTTTCACTTTGATTTCATAATATACACACATTAAATAAAAATATAAGATGAGATAATTCAAACGATTTTAAACTGCTTGCCTGTGCTGTCTCTATACTTTGATTTCCTCGTAGCTTATGCAGCTCTCTAAAGATTATTGAAAGTATGATGTGCACTCATAAATATCTTAGCCAAGTTAATTGAATGTTTTTCATTGCTAAGTTACAAAATTATGTTCTGAGATTTTTCGCTTGAGAGAAATTAATATACTTGTTAAGTATTTTAAAGAGGCAGGTTTAAATCTCATAATTAGGCGCATTTTTAACTTTGAAATAATCCATAGAAATTTCACATTCTTTTCACTGGATGGAAAAGATTTCTAAGGTAAGAAGATCTTGTAAATTTTGATATGACTTAGCTTATACTTGGAATCAATATAACGAGCCATTGACTATGTTTCGGCTGAATCAAACTGGCAGGGCATATTTGAATTTTAATTCTCTACAAAATCTTATCTCTGAACTTTCTTATTTGCTGACAATAACCATGTCAATTCTATGAAAGTAGAGATTATTTAAAATCCACACATTGCTAAGTGAAATTTTCGTCAATGATATTCTTAAATGCTTTGAATGAATGAATTCTTTAATCATATTAAATTTTCAACACATGCCAAGCAATAAAACTTTACAACTCAGATATTTTTAGTGGCGAGATAATTCTCGTTTTTCTATTTTTAAAAATTTGACATCCATTAAAGTTGAGCAAAGATAGAAGACGACCGTGAATACCTTTACTTCATTCTGAGAGTTTAAGGAATAGGAAAGATATATAAATTTGGCATTTTGCAAGTAAAACGGATATACTGAATGCAGATGATACCTACATTATTCTTTATACATACATCTCTTGTAATTTAAGAAACTACAAAGCCCTTCAATTAATTGAATTTCACTTTGATTTCATAATATAAACACATTAAATGAAAATATAAGTTGAGATAATTCAAACGATTTTAAACTGCTTGCCTGTGCTGTCTCTATACTTTGATTTCCTCGTAGCTTATGCAGCTCTCTAAAGATTATTGAAAGTATGATGTGCACTCATAAATATCTTAGCCAAGTTAATTGAATGTTTTTCATTGCTAAGTTACAAAATTATGTTCTGAGATTTTTTCGCTTTAGAGAAATTAATATACTTGTTAAGTATTTTAAAGAGGCAGGTTTAAATCTCATAATTAGGCGCATTTTTAACTTTGAAATAATCCATAGAAATTTCACATTCTTTTCACTGGATGGAAAAGATTTCTAAGGTAAGAAGATCTTGTAAATTTTGATATGACTTAGCTTATACTTGGAATCAATATAACGAGCCATTGACTATGTTTCGGCTGAATCAAACTGGCAGGGCATATTTGAATTTTAATTCTCTACAAAATCTTATCTCTGAACTTTCTTATTTGCTGACAAGAACCATGTCAATTCTATGAAAGTAGAGATTATTTAAAATCCACACATTGCTAAGTGAAATTTTCGTCAATGATATTCTTAAATGCTTTGAATGAATGAATTCTTTAATCAGTATTAAATTTTCAACACATGCCAAGCAATAAAACTTTACAACTCAGATATTTTTAAAAAATTTGACATCCATTAAAGTTGAGCAAAAGATAGAAGACGACCGTGAATACCTTTACTTCATTCTGAGAGTTTAAGGAATAGGCAAGATATATAAATTGGGCATTTTGCAAGTAAAACGGATATACTGAATGCAGATGATACCTACATTATTCTTTATACATACATCTCTTGTAATTTAAGAAACTACAATGCCCTTCAATTAATTAAATTTTCACTTGATTTCATAATATACACACATTAAATAAAAATATAAGTTGAGATAATTCAAACGATTTTAAACTGCTTGCCTGTGCTGTCTCTATACTTTGATTTCCTCGTAGCTTATGCAGCTCTCTAAAGATTATTGAAAGTATGATGTGCACTCATAAATATCTTAGCCAAGTTAATTGAATGTTTTTCATTGCTAAGTTACAAAATATGTTCTGAGATTTTTTCGCTTGAGAGAAATTAATATACTTGTTAAGTATTTTAAAGAGGCAGGTTTAAATCTCATAATTAGGCGCATTTTTAACTTTGAAATAATCCATAGAAATTTCACATTCTTTTCACTGGATGGAAAAGATTTCTAAGGTAAGAAGATCTTGTAAATTTTGATATGACTTAGCTTATACTTGGAATCAATATAACGAGCCATTGACTATGTTTCGACTGAATCAAACTGGCAGGGCATATTTGAATTTTAATTCTCTACAAAATCTTATCTCTGAACTTTCTTATTTGCTGACAAGAACCATGTCAATTCTATGAAAGTAGAGATTATTTAAAATCCACACATTGCTAAGTGAAATTTTCGTCAATGATATTCTTAAATGCTTTGAATGAATGATCTTTAATCAGTATTAAATTTTCAACACATGCCAAGCAATAAAACTTTACAACTCAGATATTTTTAAAAATTTGACATCCATTAAAGTTGAGCAAAGATAGAAGACGACCGTGAATACCTTTACTTCATTCTAAGAGTTTAAGGAATAGACAAGATATATAAATTGGGCATTTTGCAAGTAAAACGGATATACTGAATGCAGATGATACCTACATTATTCTTTATATATACATCTCTTGTTATTTAAGAAACTACAAAGCCCTTCAATTAATTAAATTTTCACTTTGATTTCATAATATACACACATTAAATGAAAATATAAGTTGAGATAATTCAAACGATTTTAAACTTGTATTACTGGGAATTCCTCGAGCTTATGCAGCTCTCTAAAGATTATTGAAAGTATGATGTGCACTCATAAATATCTTAGCCAAGTTAATTGAATGTTTTTCATTGCTAAGTTACAAAATATGTTCTGAGATTTTTTCGCTTGAGAGAAATTAATATACTTGTTAAGTATTTTAAAGAGGCAGGTTTAAATCTCATAATTAGGCGCATTTTTAACTTTGAAATAATCCATAGAAATTTCACATTCTTTTCACTGGATGGAAAAGATTTCTAAGGTAAGAAGATCTTGTAAATTTTGATATGACTTAGCTTATACTTGGAATCAATATAACGAGCCATTGACTATATTTCGGCTGAATCAAACTGGCAGGGCATATTTGAATTTTAATTCTCTACAAAATCTTATCTCTGAACTTTCTTATTTGCTGACAAGAACCATGTCAATTCTATGAAAGTAGAGATTATTTAAAATCCACACATTGCTAAGTGAAATTTTCGTCAATGATATTCTTAAATGCTTTGAATGAATGAATTCTTTAATCAGTATTAAATTTTCAAAATCAAACCAATAAACTTTACAACTCAATATTTTAAAAATTTGACATCCATTAAAGTTGAGCAAAGATAGAAGACGACCGTGAATACCTTTACTTCATTCTAAGAGTTTAAGGAATAGACAAGATATATAAATTGGGCATTTTGCAAGTAAAACGGATATACTGAATGCAGATGATACCTACATTATTCTTTATACATACATCTCTTGTAATTTAAGAAACTACAAAGCCCTTCAATTAATTAAATTTTCACTTTGATTTCATAATATACACACATTAAATGAAAATATAAGTTGAGATAATTCAAACGATTTTAAACTGCTTGCCTGTGCTGTCTCTATACTTTGATTTCCTCGTAGCTTATGCAGCTCTCTAAAGATTATTGAAAGTATGATGTGCACTCATAAATATCTTAGCCAAGTTAATTGAATGTTTTTCATTGCTAAGTTACAAAATTATGTTCTGAGATTTTTTCGCTTGAGAGAAATTAATATACTTGTTTAGTATTTTAAAGAGGCAGGTTTAAATCTCATAATTAGGCGCATTTTTAACTTTGAAATAATCCATAGAAATTTCACATTCTTTTCACTGGATGGAAAAGATTTCTAAGGTAAGAAGATCTTGTAAATTTTGATATGACTTAGCTTATACTTGGAATCAATATAACGAGCCATTGACTATGTTTCGGCTGAATCAAACTGGCAGGGCATATTTGAATTTTAATTCTCTACAAAATCTTATCTCTGAACTTTCTTATTTGCTGACAAGAACCATGTCAATTCTATGAAAGTAGAGATTATTTAAAATCCACACATTGCTAAGTGAAATTTTCGTCAATGATATTCTTAAATGCTTTGAATGAATGAATTCTTTAATCAGTATTAAATTTTCAACACATGCCAACCAATAAAACTTTACAACTCAGATATTTTTTAAAAATTTGACATCCATTAAAGTTGAGCAAAGATAGAAGACGACCGTGAATACCTTTACTTCATTCTGAGAGTTTAAGGAATAGGAAAGATATATAAATTTGGCATTTTGCAAGTAAAACGGATATACTGAATGCAGATGATACCTACATTATTCTTTATACATACATCTCTTGTAATTTAAGAAACTACAAAGCCCTTCAATTAATTGAATTTCACTTTGATTTCATAATATAAACACATTAAATGAAAATATAAGTTGAGATAATTCAAACGATTTTAAACTGCTTGCCTGTGCTGTCTCTATACTTTGATTTCCTCGTAGCTTATGCAGCTCTCTAAAGATTATTGAAAGTATGATGTGCACTCATAAATATCTTAGCCAAGTTAATTGAATGTTTTTCATTGCTAAGTTACAAAATTATGTTCTGAGATTTTTTCGCTTTAGAGAAATTAATATACTTGTTAAGTATTTTAAAGAGGCAGGTTTAAATCTCATAATTAGGCGCATTTTTAACTTTGAAATAATCCATAGAAATTTCACATTCTTTTCACTGGATGGAAAAGATTTCTAAGGTAAGAAGATCTTGTAAATTTTGATATGACTTAGCTTATACTTGGAATCAATATAACGAGCCATTGACTATGTTTCGGCTGAATCAAACTGGCAGGGCATATTTGAATTTTAATTCTCTACAAAATCTTATCTCTGAACTTTCTTATTTGCTGACAAGAACCATGTCAATTCTATGAAAGTAGAGATTATTTAAAATCCACACATTGCTAAGTGAAATTTTCGTCAATGATATTCTTAAATGCTTTGAATGAATGAATTCTTTAATCAGTATTAAATTTTCAACACATGCCAAGCAATAAAACTTTACAACTCAGATATTTTTTAAAAATTTGACATCCATTAAAGTTGAGCAAAGATAGAAGACGACCGTGAATACCTTTACTTCATTCTGAGAGTTTAAGGAATAGGAAAGATATATAAATTTGGCATTTTGCAAGTAAAACGGATATACTGAATGCAGATGATACCTACATTATTCTTTATACATACATCTCTTGTAATTTAAGAAACTACAAAGCCCTTCAATTAATTGAATTTCACTTTGATTTCATAATATAAACACATTAAATGAAAATATAAGTTGAGATAATTCAAACGATTTTAAACTGCTTGCCTGTGCTGTCTCTATACTTTGATTTCCTCGTAGCTTATGCAGCTCTCTAAAGATTATTGAAAGTATGATGTGCACTCATAAATATCTTAGCCAAGTTAATTGAATGTTTTTCATTGCTAAGTTACAAAATTATGTTCTGAGATTTTTTCGCTTGAGAGAAATTAATATACTTGTTAAGTATTTTAAAGAGGCAGGTTTAAATCTCATAATTAGGCGCATTTTTAACTTTGAAATAATCCATAGAAATTTCACATTCTTTTCACTGGATGGAAAAGATTTCTAAGGTAAGAAGATCTTGTAAATTTTGATATGACTTAGCTTATACTTGGAATCAATATAACGAGCCATTGACTATGTTTCGGCTGAATCAAACTGGCAGGGCATATTTGAATTTTAATTCTCTACAAAAATCTTATCTCTGAACTTTCTTATTTGCTGACAAGAACCATGTCAATTCTATGAAAGTAGAGATTATTTAAAATCCACACATTGCTAAGTGAAATTTTCGTCAATGATATTCTTAAATGCTTTGAATGAATGAATTCTTTAATCAGTATTAAATTTTCAACACATGCCAAGCAATAAAACTTTACAACTCAGATATTTTTAAAAAATTTGACATCCATTAAAGTTGAGCAAAGATAGAAGACGACCGTGAATACCTTTACTTCATTCTGAGAGTTTAAGGAATAGGAAAGATATATAAATTTGGCATTTTGCAAGTAAAACGGATATACTGAATGCAGATGATACCTACATTATTCTTTATACATACATCTCTTGTAATTTAAGAAACTACAAAGCCCTTCAATTAATTAAATTTCACTTTGATTTCATAATATAAACACATTAAATGAAAATATAAGTTGAGATAATTCAAACGATTTTAAACTGCTTGCCTGTGCTGTCTCTATACTTTGATTTCCTCGTAGCTTATGCAGCTCTCTAAAGATTATTGAAAGTATGATGTGCACTCATAAATATCTTAGCCAAGTTAATTGAATGTTTTTCATTGCAAAGGAACAAAATTATGTTCTGAGATTATTCCACTTGAGAGGCGTGTATATTCTTGTTTGGTATTTTCAAAAACTAGGATTACATCTCTAAACTTGTCGCATTTTTAACATTGAAATAATTCATAGAAACTTCTCGATGACATTCTTTTCGTTGGATCGAAAAGATTTCAAAAGTTAGCAAATATTGTAAATTTTTATATGACTTTTGTAAATGGTTATACTTTTAATTAATATTACGAGCCATTGACTAGGTTTCAGCTAAATAAAATTGGCAAGGCTTATTTAAATTTTAATTCTCTACAAAGTTTTATCTCTGAATTTTCTTATCTGCCTACAAGAACCATGTCAATTCTTTGAAAGTAGAGATTATTCAAAATCCCATTGCTAAGTGAAATTTTCGACAATGAAACTCTTAAATACTTTGATTGAATGAATTAATGAATGAGCGAATTCTTTAATCAGTATTAAATTTTCATCACATGCCAAGGAATAAAACATTATAACTTAGATATTTTTAATAAATTGGAATCCATAAAAGGTAAGCAAAGATAGAAACAGACCGTGGATACCTTTACTTCATTCTAAAAGTTTAATGAATAGGCAAAAATTAAAAATAAGGCATTTTGCAAGTAAAATTGAATAACTGAATGCAGATGATGCAGACATAATTCTTTAATCTACTTGTATTAAGAAAAACTTCAAAATCCTTCAATTAGATAATAAGTCATTTTATTTATAATATAACCATTAAATGAATATAAGTTGAGATAATTCAAACGATTTTAAACTGCTTGCCTGTGCTGTCTCTATACTTTGATTTCCTCGTAGCTTATGCAGCTCTCTAAAGATTATTGAAAGTATGATGTGCACTCATAAATATCTTAGCCAAGTTAATTGAATGTTTTTCATTGCTAAGTTACAAAATTATGTTCTGAGATTTTTCGCTTGAGAGAAATTAATATACTTGTTTAGTATTTTAAAGAGGCAGGTTTAAATCTCATAATTAGGCGCATTTTTAACTTTGAAATAATCCATAGAAATTTCACATTCTTTTCACTGGATGGAAAAGATTTCTAAGGTAAGAAGATCTTGTAAATTTTGATATGACTTAGCTTATACTTGGAATCAATATAACGAGCCATTGACTATGTTTCGGCTGAATCAAACTGGCAGGGCATATTTGAATTTTAATTCTCTACAAAATCTTATCTCTGAACTTTCTTATTTGCTGACAATAACCATGTCAATTCTATGAAAGTAGAGATTATTTAAAATCCACACATTGCTAAGTGAAATTTTCGTCAATGATATTCTTAAATGCTTTGAATGAATGAATTCTTTAATCTAGTATTAAATTTTTCAACACATGTCCAAAGCAATAAACTTTCAACTCAGATATTTTTTAAAAATTTGACATCCATTAAAGTTGAGCAAAGATAGAAGACGACCGTGAATACCTTTACTTCATTCTGAGAGTTTAAGGAATAGGAAAGATATATAAATTTGGCATTTTGCAAGTAAAACGGATATACTGAATGCAGATGATACCTACATTATTCTTTATACATACATCTCTTGTAATTTAAGAAACTACAAAGCCCTTCAATTAATTGAATTTCACTTTGATTTCATAATATAAACACATTAAATGAAAATATAAGTTGAGATAATTCAAACGATTTTAAACTGCTTGCCTGTGCTGTCTCTATACTTTGATTTCCTCGTAGCTTATGCAGCTCTCTAAAGATTATTGAAAGTATGATGTGCACTCATAAATATCTTAGCCAAGTTAATTGAATGTTTTTCATTGCTAAGTTACAAAATTATGTTCTGAGATTTTTTCGCTTGAGAGAAATTAATATACTTGTTAAGTATTTTATAGAGGCAGTTTTAAATCTCATAATTAGGCGCATTTTTAACTTTGAAATAATCCATAGAAATTTCACATTCTTTTCACTGGATGGAAAAGATTTCTAAGGTAAGAAGATCTTGTAAATTTTGATATGACTTAGCTTATACTTGGAATCAATATAACGAGCCATTGACTATGTTTCGGCTGAATCAAACTGGCAGGGCATATTTGAATTTTAATTCTCTACAAAATCTTATCTCTGAACTTTCTTATTTGCTGACAAGAACCATGTCAATTCTATGAAAGTAGAGATTATTTAAAATCCACACATTGCTAAGTGAAATTTTCGTCATGTATTCAAATGTGTGAATGATGAATCTTTAATCAGTATTAAAATTTTCAACACATGCAAGCAATAAAACTTTACAACTCAGTATTTTTTAAAAATTTGACATCCATTAAAGTTGAGCAAAGATAGAAGACGACCGTGAATACCTTTACTTCATTCTAAGAGTTTAAGGAATAGACAAGATATATAAATTGGGCATTTTGCAAGTAAAACGGATATACTGAATGCAGATGATACCTACATTATTCTTTATATATACATCTCTTGTTATTTAAGAAACTACAAAGCCCTTCAATTAATTAAATTTTCACTTTGATTTCATAATATACACACATTAAATGAATATAAGTTGAGATAATTCAAACGATTTTAAACTGCTTGCCTGTGCTGTCTCTATACTTTGATTTCCTCGTAGCTTATGCAGCTCTCTAAAGATTATTGAAAGTATGATGTGCACTCATAAATATCTTAGCCAAGTTAATTGAATGTTTTTCATTGCTAAGTTACAAAATTATGTTCTGAGATTTTTCGCTTGAGAGAAATTAATATACTTGTTTAGTATTTTAAAGAGGCAGGTTTAAATCTCATAATTAGGCGCATTTTTAACTTTGAAATAATCCATAGAAATTTCACATTCTTTTCACTGGATGGAAAAGATTTCTAAGGTAAGAAGATCTTGTAAATTTTGATATGACTTAGCTTATACTTGGAATCAATATAACGAGCCATTGACTATGTTTCGGCTGAATCAAACTGGCAGGGCATATTTGAATTTTAATTCTCTACAAAATCTTATCTCTGAACTTTCTTATTTGCTGACAAGAACCATGTCAATTCTATGAAAGTAGAGATTATTTAAAATCCACACATTGCTAAGTGAAATTTTCGTCAATGATATTCTTAAATGCTTTGAATGAATGAATTCTTTAATCAGTATTAAAGTTCTTCAACACATGCCAGCAAATAAAACTTTACAACTCAGATATTTTTTAAAAATTTGACATCCATTAAAGTTGAGCAAAGATAGAAGACGACCGTGAATACCTTTACTTCATTCTGAGAGTTTAAGGAATAGGAAAGATATATAAATTTGGCATTTTGCAAGTAAAACGGATATACTGAATGCAGATGATACCTACATTATTCTTTATACATACATCTCTTGTAATTTAAGAAACTACAAAGCCCTTCAATTAATTGAATTTCACTTTGATTTCATAATATAAACACATTAAATGAAAATATAAGTTGAGATAATTCAAACGATTTTAAACTGCTTGCCTGTGCTGTCTCTATACTTTGATTTCCTCGTAGCTTATGCAGCTCTCTAAAGATTATTGAAAGTATGATGTGCACTCATAAATATCTTAGCCAAGTTAATTGAATGTTTTTCATTGCTAAGTTACAAAATTATGTTCTGAGATTTTTTCGCTTTAGAGAAATTAATATACTTGTTAAGTATTTTAAAGAGGCAGGTTTAAATCTCATAATTAGGCGCATTTTTAACTTTGAAATAATCCATAGAAATTTCACATTCTTTTCACTGGATGGAAAAGATTTCTAAGGTAAGAAGATCTTGTAAATTTTGATATGACTTAGCTTATACTTGGAATCAATATAACGAGCCATTGACTATGTTTCGGCTGAATCAAACTGGCAGGGCATATTTGAATTTTAATTCTCTACAAATCTTATCTCTGAACTTTCTTATTTGCTGACAAGAACCATGTCAATTCTATGAAAGTAGAGATTATTTAAAATCCACACATTGCTAAGTGAAATTTTCGTCAATGATATTCTTAAATGCTTTGAATGAATGAATTCTTTAATCAGTATTAAATTTTCAACACATGCCAAGCAATAAAACTTTACAACTCAGATATTTTTTAAAAATTTGACATCCATTAAAGTTGAGCAAAGATAGAAGACGACCGTGAATACCTTTACTTCATTCTGAGAGTTTAAGGAATAGGAAAGATATATAAATTTGGCATTTTGCAAGTAAAACGGATATACTGAATGCAGATGATACCTACATTATTCTTTATACATACATCTCTTGTAATTTAAGAAACTACAAAGCCCTTCAATTAATTGAATTTCACTTTGATTTCATAATATAAACACATTAAATGAAAATATAAGTTGAGATAATTCAAACGATTTTAAACTGCTTGCCTGTGCTGTCTCTATACTTTGATTTCCTCGTAGCTTATGCAGCTCTCTAAAGATTATTGAAAGTATGATGTGCACTCATAAATATCTTAGCCAAGTTAATTGAATGTTTTTCATTGCTAAGTTACAAAATTATGTTCTGAGATTTTTTCGCTTTAGAGAAATTAATATACTTGTTAAGTATTTTAAAGAGGCAGGTTTAAATCTCATAATTAGGCGCATTTTTAACTTTGAAATAATCCATAGAAATTTCACATTCTTTTCACTGGATGGAAAAGATTTCTAAGGTAAGAAGATCTTGTAAATTTTGATATGACTTAGCTTATACTTGGAATCAATATAACGAGCCATTGACTATGTTTCGGCTGAATCAAACTGGCAGGGCATATTTGAATTTTAATTCTCTACAAA